>ONZK01004620.1:3001-14186 GCA_900322385.1 Pharnaceum exiguum | reverse complement strand
CCCCCCCCCCACCCCCCCCCAAAAAAAAAAAAAAAGGTAAATAAATAAAAATAATAGTAGTTATAAAAAAAAAGTTTCACTCTTACGGAAATTACAGGAACTTTCAGAAGAATATTGGATTGATAGGTTGGCCCAACTACTAAATTTGCCTCTAATATGTTTTTCTGTTTCTGTTCCTCTTATTTTTTTTCTAATCAAACCAGGAAAAGAACATGTGAGGGATGGATTTACCATATCGAGGTAATTTACATTATCTGATTACTTAATTGCTTTCCTTTATAGTTGACCGATATTCTACTGCTATCATCTTCTTCTATTTTTTTCATTTAAGCAAATAATCCACTGAGGGAATGATCATTTAATTTTGTCATTTGGATTTGTCAGCTGGTAATAGCGTAGTACTAAGTCTTTTAATGACATTGACTAGCATTTGGATGAATGATTCAAGTTTAACTTTCTTTGGTTGAAATTTTAAAAACCATGTTCATATTATTGTGACTTAGCTAACACATGATCAGAACATTAAAATTAAATGTCTTCTCTTCCCCAGGAAATTATAGATGACATGCTCTACCGCTTACCAGTAAAGGCCATAGGTCGGTGCCGGTGTGTGTCAAAGGCATGGTCATACCTGCTTGCCCAACCGAATTTCATAAAAACCCATTTCAAAGAAACCCAAAAACAACCAACTGAATCTCATATATTAATTTCTAACTCTAAAGCTTTGTTTTCAGTCCCTCTCAGCAGTTCCCAAGAAGTGCCTTGCTGGGCAACAAAGCTTAGTTTCCCCAACAAAACTGATAATTGGAATGATATCCTAGCCTCCTGTGATGGGCTGGTCTTAGTTTTGGATAACGAAAAGAACAAATGGTTAATCAATCCGACTACTCGAGTGAGCAGGGCGGTCCCCCCTTTGCCTTTTTCCCACCATCCTGATGCTAATACTATGTTTGGTTTGGGGTATGATAAGGTTGGAGATGATTATAAGGTTGTTAGTTTGTCATACCACGATTCTTGTAATGACAATGACCCTGAGCCTGAGACTTCCGTTAGTGTTTTTGCGGTTAAGAGTGGTGTTTGGAGGAAGCTTGAGAGCTCTCCTTATGCTCATGATACTGGCTATATCCCTAGTGGGGTGTTTGTTGATGGGTGTCTTCATTGGTTAGCTTTTGATACTATTGGTTCTATTATATCTACATTTCAATTGAGTGATGAGAAGTTCTATGAAGTGCCAGCACCTAGCTCGCTTGATAAGAGTTCATTTGCACTTGATTACAAACTCGGAGTTCTTGAAGGATGCCTTTGCATGTCATTTACAAGTTTTGGCTTTGTCAAAGAGAAATTTGATGTCTGGTTGATGAAAGAGTACGGTGTGCAGGAGTCTTGGACTAAGTTCACTATTTTAGACCCCAAGGGGACAGACTTTAGACCTCTATGTTTTCTAGGCAAGGAACAGATGGTGCTGGTAAAGAATGAGGAAACAAAAAATAAGAAATTGGTGATGTATGATATGAAAGAAGGGACGATGAAGCGTGTTGTGGTCGATGGTATTTCTGGTGCTTTTAATACAGGTGTGGTATATATAGAGAGCATTGTTTCACCTAATTAGTGTAATGACGCATAGTCGGATGAGAATTAGTTGTTAGTGAATGACTTTTTTTTTATGTTTATCTTTTTATTTTATTTGGATATTGAAGGGTATAGTCTTGTTTCTGTTGTAATATATTAGTGCTATGTGATGTTTTGTTTTACTGTGCTTTTAGTTTGTAATAATGCTGTAACATGAGCCATATATTATCATTGGGTACTTATAAGACTACTGATTATACTTGTATTAGTGTGGCCTTTAGGCCTTGTTTGGGTAACAGCAGATAGAAGATAGCAGAAGCAGATAGCGGCTAGTAGATAGTAGATAGTAGTAGCAGATAGTAGATTTGACTTGTAGATAGAAGATAGCAGTTTTAGAATCAGTGTTTGGTAAATTAGCAGATTGTGTGAAAATTTAGATGATACAATCTACTCTTTGAAAATGCTACCATCATTAGCATATTTAAAAGAGTAGATTGGTGGGCCAATATGCTATTGTATATGCTATTTACCAAATACCATAAATAGCGAATTTATGGGTCAAATCTACTATTGTGCCTCAAATCTACTCTTTTTTAATAGATATGCTCTTTACCAAATAGAGCCTTAGTTTGCGAGATGAGATGTTCTATGAGGTGCCACTACCTAGCTCGTTTGATGTGACTGAGTTTGTCTTTGAAGAGATTAGCGTTGTTGGACTTTGCCTTAGTCCCGAGAATTAGCAGAAAGGAACGTGCAGGAAACTTTCTTCAATCGAGGGAAGAGTTACGAAGGTGAATCCTTCGCCAAACTAAGGTCAATCCCAATTGAAATTTATGCATTCAATAAGTGCAATTTGATATCATACGTTTGCCAGTTGGTATTGAAAGCCTTAACGCTAAGTCAGACTGCAATAGATAGTATATTGTGCTAATTATATAATAGTCGCTCGTATTAAGCGTTCATAACTTTGGTCGAGCATACTCATAAATGTCCCACATCGGTCACTCAAGGAGCCCCGTCACTGTTCATAATACTGTACAATGAGTTTTATGGTCACGACCTTACTTGAACAGGATCTGTTTTATGGTCACGACGACTCACGACCTTACTTGAACAGGGCTCAAAGGAGACAGCAAACTAAGTCTGGTGGATGAACCATGACCGTGTGACACAGCTTGATGAGTATCGTTCCCAGCTCTGGGTTGAGCTTGGGATGGTCACGCGGCTGACAGACTCGCCCTCTTTTTTCCTTTTTATTTTGGCTTTCAAATGAAGCAGACTGATATAAGGTAGACGGACTTCTTAAATCCGAATATGATGACTCGCCCTCTTTTTTCCTTTTTATTTTGGCTTTCAAATGAAGCAGACTGATATAAGGTAGACGGACTTCTTAAATCCGAATATGATGTGCCATTCATTTGACAGACGGACGACTTCTTTTTACTTTTTACTCCATACTTGTACGAACCTAAGCTAGTGAAATGCAGCTTAAACCGAAGCCCCGGGTGATGGCGTATTGTAGGTTGTGTGAAATCGAATGTAGTCTCCAAATGGTCTTTTGTAATCACTAGGAGTATTATGGTTTTCAATTTATGCTTTTCTTGTGCTGTTTTGTGCTATTTATGCTCATTCCCAGCTACCCTATGTAGGAACTCCTCTTCTATATGTCCATACTCCAATATTCCATACTCTCATTGGCTAATCTATTGCGTTAATCGTGTTTGTCATTTCTTAAAATATACAATTGCAGTGTTAGATGCACCGATTCCTTAGTTCTGTAACATTTTGTCCTACAAGCCGATAAAGTCGTTTTCATATCAGCAGATCAGTATAGCTATAGCTTATTAGTATTAGTAATACTACAACATGATTACATGATAGTGGAAAACCACTCCTGTCTTCTTCAACCAAAAAAAAAAAGAAGGTTGAATAGTAGAAGCACTATTGAGTCAAGAAAGTGGAAATATGTAACTAAGGGTTCGATTTAGTTAACTTAATTTGATCGAGCTAAATTGAATTGAACTTATAATCTTAACTCAAGTGAAAGGTAGATTATTTATTTTAAGATAAAATGCCATAGACCTTGACTAATTACTAAATCCAAGTGAAATATGCATTGTCACACAGCGATAGTATAATTGGAAAACGAAAGCTTTTATAATAAAAAAGAAAAAGAAAGAGTTTGTTTACCAGACCACACACAAAAAAAGAGTAAATGATTCATATGCATTGGTCCTTAAAACCGCCAGCAAAGCTGATCTGCGAATGCCCTACTCAACGCTCATTCTATTAAAATGAAAAAGAAAACTATATCTTCCCTTCCCCCAGAAATCTTAGACAACATACTGTACCGGCTACCGGCAGAGACCATAGGACGATGCCGGTGCGTATCAAAGACATGGTTAGACCTTTTAACCCAACCCCATCTCATAAAAGACCATCTCAAACACAGCCGAAAACACCCTACTCATTCACTCCTTTTAATATCTCGAACGTCAGAGTCCCTATTTTCTGCCCCTCTCAGCAATGCCCACTATGAGTTCAACGAATTGCCTACAAGGGCAATAAGGCTTTGCTTCCCAAACAAAACTGAAGGTTGGAAATCTGTCATTGCTTCTTGTGATGGGTTGGTTTTACTTTCGGATACGGACTTGAAAATGTGGCTAGTTACCCCAACTACTCTAGCGATCAGGGCACTCCCCCCTTTGCCTCCTGCACCCGAGAATCGACATAGTGTTAGTACGTATGGACTTGGGTATGATAAGTGTGTTGATGACTATACGATTGTTAGTTTGACGTACTATGATGCTGGTAACAAGGATGAACACTTTATTAAGATGTTTGTGAATGTTTTTACGGTTAAGAGTGGTGCATGGAGGAAGGTTCAGATTTCCCCTAATGATCATGCTTATGCATCTGTTGATCCGGGTGAGTTTGTTAACGGGTGCATTCATTGGATTGCTGGTACGGCTCCTGATTCTGATTCTATTTCTATAATTGCTGCATTTAGCTTGTGTGATGAGAAGTTCTACAAGGTACCACTTCCTAGCTCGCTCGATGGGACTGCTTTTGTGTATGATAATAACCTGGTTGTGCTTGGAGGTTGCCTTTGCATATTCTCGGCTTACCGTGAGGGCGAAACTGATGTTTGGGTGATGAAAGAGTATGGTGTTAAAAGTTCTTGGAGTAAGTTTACAATTGCAGACTCAGAGGGGTTTCATTATGGTCCTTTATGTTCGTTGGGGGAGGAGCAATTAGCGTTGGCAGGGAACGTCAAAACAGAAGATGGGAAGTTGGTGACCTATGATATGAGACAAGGAAGTATGAAAGAAATTACAGTGATGGGCATGTTTCCAGATAGTTTTCGTAATTGCGGGGCACATGTAGAGAGTCTTGTCTCACCTTATTGATGTCATGTAGCTACTGGGAATGGGAGGGAATGAGAACTCCCCATGGTTCGGGACTGATATACCATGGCAACGTGCATTGTATTGTTCTGCATTTGATTCTTTATGTTGCTTGAGGGATATTGCTCTTTGTAGTTCACGTACAAGTTCGTGGACTAGTAGTTGTCTTTGGTGTCTTTCTGTGTGACTGTCTTCTTGATTGATGAGTATCATTTTCTTCTAGTCCTAATAATTATGCTATATTATCCCTGTGGACGAATTGTTGTTGAAGGATGATGCTGAAAGCAGTTGTTTCGCTTCATTTTAAATTTGTAATGGTAGTCATTTTATTTGCTCAAAATCAATTAAAAAAGCTGGATTGGACTACAAATCCAGCATCAGATACTAATGCCCTGAAACTAAAACTATGATGAACACAATGAAAAGGAAAGCACATAAACTGCAACGATGTAGTGGTAAGAACCACACTAAGAGACACAACAGGTAGTGCCCCCACTCTATGATTGCAATTAGTAGATCTATCTGGACAGTCTTTCTCTTCTATCGCAACCGAGCACTCGGTCTGACAGATACTAATGTCGTCCTCTTCAGAAAGATCGCTACTCTTCCTTTTTTTCAGACGGTGTTGTACTGTTGAGTCAATGTGTGAGTTGCTATTAGATTTGAGCGCGCTGCTCGTCTGCAGGGGTCAATATGATGAACCAGTTTAACAGAGCATTAGATATATATCAAAGTTTTTTCAAGGCTTGGGATTGAGTATGACGATTGTACAAAATCATGCTACTGGCTCACGAGGACAGAATTTGAGGTGCAAGTGAAAAGGAAATCATTTAGTGTTGCAAAAATTTATTCCAGATACTCGCGGGCAGTATACAGTAGTTTAGGTACTTACCTCAAGCTTCGAAGCAATTTTGTACAATTCTTCGATTACTTGCAGATTGTCAATCCATTACTGATATATAGGAATGGTTGGTCCATTACTGATAGGAATGGTTGGCATATCATATTTAATCAGAATCCCCAAACAACAAACAATTGCTCTTTCCAAGCCAACCAAGTTAGCATAGTCGAACCAATTGCAAACACACATATAAACACGTTTAGGATTTTAAAGTGTATGATATGTCAGACAGCCAAGGGTTAGTCTTCAAACCAGGATAGGTAGATCACCAATTTGATACTGATGATCATAATAGAGTTGCGCCTATTAACCGGCAAAAAGGAGCATCTGAGAGTGCTAGGTTGGTGTTGCTGTTTTATGTTCCTGTTGGATGCATCAAATTGATACCATATTGTCGTCTGGCGTGCTTTGGAACCAACTTGTTGATAAGTTCCGGGGATGCTCCATTCAACTGCAAGAATCCAAACATCAAGCAGAAGTGATTATTTCATTCAAGATCAAAGACTGAAAAATGGTCCAAACAATCCTTCCAATATGCTTGAAAGAACCCGAAGGACATAAAAAGATATTTTTGTGGAGCAAAGAAGAAAACACTTTTCTGAGTAACATATAGATCGTTTGCAAGTGACACATAGGCCAACTCACAAAAGAGACTTTAATTCACAAGACCAAGTGCCAACCCAACAACCTCCATAAATCAAGTCTACCATTGAAACCAGATGCTATCAAAGTACATTATGTCCCATCATTAAAGCAATAAACAGTTACGGTTATTAAGTATTATCATCGTAATAGAGCTCTGTTCTCTGTCCCTCTCAGAAGCAGCACCCACCAACTGCTCGACGAAGTGCCCAGCTTGGCAACAGAGCTTAATTTCCCCACCAAAAATGACGGTTGGAAGGAAATCGTTGCATCCTGTGATGGGTTGGTCTTAGTTTCGGATAATGTGGGTAACAAGTACTGGTTAATCAACCCCACTAGTCGAAAAATAAGGGAGGTGCCCCCTCCGCCTTCCACCTCGTATCCTAGAGTTGTCTATTGTGTGTATGGACTTGGGTATGATGAGTATTGTGATGACTATAAGGTTGTTGCTTTGTCGTACTATAGAGATGTCTGTCATCAGCAGATGTTTGTTAGTATCTTTTCGGTTAAGACCGGTGCTTGGAGGAAGCTTGACATCTCCCATAATGTTGGGCATGCTTTTTCGCATTCGTGTGTGTTTGTTGATGGGCACCTTCACTGGGCTACTTATAGGACTACTGATTATAAATGTATTATTGCGGCCTTTAGTTTGCGAGATGAGAGGTTCTATGAGGTGCCACCACCTAGCTCGTTTGATGTGAATAAGATTGCGGATGATGAGATTGGCATTGTTGGAGGTTTCCTTTGTATAGTCCCAAATTTTAGTAGAATGGAAACCGGTTTCTGGGTAATGAAAGAATATGGCATCCAAGAGTCTTGGACCAAGTTCACAGTGGCAGACTCTGGGAGGGAGCAACTCAGGCCTCTGTGTCAGTTGGGGGAAGAACAAGTGGTGATGGTCAAGGGCGAGGGAAGAATTGAGAAGCTGGTGAGGTATGACGATGTAAAAAAAGAGACAAGAAAGGATATTTTGGTCAATGGTATTCCTGATGGTTTTCGTATTGGTGTGACATACATAGAGAGCCTTGTCTCGCCTAATTGCTAACATCAAGCAGTTACAGACGGAGAACCTCCTGTTGCTAGGGAGTGATATATACTTTGTGACTTTTTACATTTTGATGATAATACTGTCTATCTAGTTCAATTGTTTTATTCCCTATGCTTAGCTTCTTGCTTTGAGTTATCTTATTAATGTGGAAAACTTGGTGTTTGTTCATTTGTTGTGAGTCTGGTCTAGGAAGAACATATGTACGTTGAGAAGTTTTTGTGACCTGGTTGCATCATGATCATGGCATGGCAGAATTAAGGTATAATCTCCGTTTCTAAGGGGCGCAATGCGGTTGAAATTGAAGCCCTGGATGTCTGTATCTGTTGTGGTGCAGCGAAGTTACTCCTCAAATGGCCTTGTGTAATGTTTTTCAGTGTAAACATGTCTCTTTCTATTACTATATTGACATTGGTTGTGACTTGTGTTTACTGTGATCTAGCCTTTGCCAACATTGTAGATATTCTCTTCTAATATAAATCATACGGTAAGTTTTTACTCAGTCAGAGCATTTCGTGTTTGTCATTTCTGCAAATTTACTAATGACATATTGATTCCTTAATTCTGTTAAGCCTTGCCTCGTCAATCGTTTAGTCATGATCAGAATGCTTTTCATTGCCGTATTGTTCTGAGTTTTTTTATTTTTTTTTGTTTGGCTGACATCCAGTTTTACTGATGGATAGCATTATGGTGGAAAAACTCTCCTTTCTTCAAGGAGGTTGCTGTATTGAGAGCGTTGGAAAGTATTTCCTCCCAGTCTCCCACTCTTTCACAATTCGCATTTGTGCTTGTTCACAGAGTAAATTCGTATAATCAAGTAATTTAGTTATATACAGGCATACAGCTAGGGCCTAGGGGTCAGATTTGGGCATTAGTCGGGCTTGGATGTTAGCCCATTTTGGATTTATGTTTAAAACAATCTATGGAGTAACCAAAAGTAGGGTTTTCAATTCAACAGAAAAATATGTCGTCCCTTCCCTTGGAAATCATAGAAAACATACTCTACCGGGTACCAGCAAAAACCATTGGTCGATGCCGGTGCGTTTCAAAGGCATGGTTGGACCTATTAACCCAACCCCACTTTACAAAATATCATCTCAAACAAACCAAAAAACACGCTACTCATTCACCCCTTTTAATTTCAGCTTCTAAAGCTTTCTTCTCTATCCCTCTCAGCACCTGCCAACCACTCGACGAAACCCCTAGCTGGGCCACAAGGCTTAACATCCCAATCAAACCTCACGACTGGAATAGAGTGTTTGCTTCTTGTGATGGGTTGGTCTTATTTGATGATTATAAATGTAAAACATGGTTAATTAACCCGACTACTCGAGCCACCAGGGCGGTCCCGCGTTTTAAACAGGATCTACCTGTAAAAGGTGATTATACAGTTCTTAACTCTACTATCTATGGACTTGGGTATGATAGTTTTGCTGATGATTATAAGGTTGTTCAATTTTCGTCTAATATACCACTTAAGAATTATGATGTTGACTGTAGTGGGATATACGTTAGTATCTTTTCGGTTAAGACTGGTGCTTGGAGGAAGCCGGATAGCTCCCCTTATTATGGTGCCTTTGGGCTTGTTTCTCCGAATATTGTGTTTGTTGATGGGCGCTATCATTGTATTGCTAGTGAGACTACTAATTATACTGCAGGTATTATTGTGGCGTTTAGCTTGCATGATGAGAACTTCTATGAAGTACCACCGCCTAGCTCGTTTGATGGGAAAGAATTGGAGTTTCGAACGGTTGGGGTGCTTGGAGGCTGCCTTTGTGTGTTCCAAGAGAATGACTGTGATGTGTGGGTGATGAAAGAGTATGGTGTCCAGGAGTCATGGACTAAGTTTACGATCGTAAATCCAAACGGCTCAGGATTCAAACCTCTGTGTTTGTTCGGGGCGGGACTAGTAGTGTTGACAAAGGAACCCGAAATTAGAACAGGTGATGAGAAGTTGGCGATCTATGACATAAAAGAAGGAACTATGAAAGAAGTCGTGGTGAATGGTATTCCTAGAGATTATTATACTGGTGTAATATATGTAGAGAGCCTCGTCTCACCCAATTATTGGTCTCATGAAGTTTGATCATAGTCTTGTTCATAGGCAGAGGTAGGGGGCGCGCCTCTGCAGCCCGCCCCAATTCGCTGGTAGTTATGATAAACGAGGTACATGCTGTTTCCAGCTGATGGCCATTTCTCTGATACTTTTATTCCATGGTTGTTGTTAGCTTATTGCCCTGTTTTTCAAACTTAAATTAGCTAAATTAAATTGAAACTTTAATTTTGTGGTTAATCGAAACTTATTGTTTTATTGTCTTACTTGCACTTACCTGGTGAGTGGTCACTTTTGTCAATTACTTTTCATTCTGTTGAAATATATTTTTCAAATGACCTCGTGCTCTTAGGTGTCTTGTAAGGTTGTAACATCTGTGTTTTTGGAAAAGAAGGCATTTGTTCTGTTTCACAGTAGTGCGTACTTTTAGTAAAAATACTCGTTTTCCTCTTTCCGTTGGTGAAATTGGTTTAATATGAAAGAAGTGAAGAACTGACATTGAGAGCCTTGTTTGAGTAGTGGTTTGACCTAAGCTAGTTGGCAACTTGGCATCATAACATGCAGAATTGCAGATGCAAGAGAAGGTAAATTGGTGAAGTTTCCAGCCAGCTAGCCTTCGGAGAGATTGTAGAAATTCTTGTAAAACCAATACTACTCTAGGTCTCTAGCTAGTTATGCTAATGCTACTTGACATAAGAATATGCTTGTAAATCAATCCTTTAGTTTCAGCTATTTATTATGGATCGGAGGACTTCGAAGCTAGCTCTCAACTTGTATAGACGTAAGAATATGCCATCTGCAAATCTCTCCTAGACATGAAGAGAATGTTTGGTAGTACGAGGGAATGAGGGATTAGAGACGAGGGCTAATGATTGTTAATGTATTTATAATTATTTTCAAATTTTAATTGGAGTTATAGGGATTAAGGTGGGATCATAATAAGGATTATTAAGTGCCTCCTAAGCCAACAATTATTTAATCCCATGGGCTAGGCAACAAATCGGGGATCAGTATTTTTTGACAAAATTAATGAAAATAATTTTAAGTTGGGTCATAATTTGTAAATAATCCTATGTTAACCTACTCCTATATAACTCCAACTTGTCAATAAGAGACCAACTTTTCGTTCAGCTTGCTTATGTGGAAAAAAACATATGCCCAATATTGTTTTGGTGGTGACCAAGTTTAAGTCACAATGTGCCCGGTAAAAAATTACCCGACCCGAAAATAACCCGTTTGTCCGTCCCGAAAAAAATGAGATATACAAACACAAAACTCGACCAGAACTCGAAATTAGGCCGATCCCGGAAAAAATCGACAAAAACTGGGTCAAACCCAATCTGATCGAATGAAACAACCCATTTGTCTAATAAATTGTTCATAAATGTACCTTTTTTATTCAATTAATTCAAAACTTTGTTTAAATTACTTTTTTTAAAAAAAATAAAAAAATATTTAAATTTTAATAAAAAAAAATCATTTTTATCTATTAAAACAAAATATCCAAACCGTTGGATCAAACCCAACTGAAACCAAGAAGAGAGAGTTGCTATAGTGGTAGAGAGCAC
>ONZK01004619.1:18305-28704 GCA_900322385.1 Pharnaceum exiguum | reverse complement strand
TTACGAATTTGAAATTTGCACGTAAATATGCTTCATCAGCATGGTAAAAAATAGTCGTAACAAACAAGTAACATGACATTATTGGTATTATCATCTAGATTCGAGGATTAAAAGACAACAACAAAAATTAATGGGAGTTGTCTGAAACGTAGTAAAGATCATTGCCAAAAAAAGATGGTAATTGGAATATTCTTCAAGGTCATACAATGTGATTCTGAGTAATTTAAGAGTAGATTAGGAACTTGCGTATAGCTTTTTTTTTCTTTTTTTCATATTTATTTGAGATGGATAACAACTTGGAGGAGAGTACTCGTAAGCACTCTATAATACACCTAGTCCGCGCACTTTAAAAATAATTTTTAAGGGAAATTTGTTTTGTTAAATTATAACTGTAGATGTACAATCAAACATACATCAATAAGATATGAAATTAATAGAGTAGAATACATTCGATAACCAAAACTAATTGTTACAGAACCCATACGCTTTACTTCTTTTTTAATTATCGTTGTATTCGGAATCCATACGCTTTACAGGGTGAATGCCTAAAAAAATTCTTCTTGAAATTGGTAGACACTAAATAGTTTTTGCATTGTGTATATATTGTTCACGTATGCCTAGCACTGTTTGTAAAAGCGGAAAATTTGTGACACATCACTCAGGAGTCACGACAAAAGTGACGTAAATATTTATTATATCATATGATATGATGCTTAGCCTAGCAGTTAGTAGAAAGATATATATGAATACATTCTCTAAAGTTACACTTTCCATATCACTTGTCTTACTTAAAACATTGAAGGGGCTCTCTCGGGCACGCCTCGCGGCTAGTCACACGTGTTTGTTTTACGGGAGAAACGGGTAGACATAACATATAGTTCAGTTGAATACAGTTTGGTTATCCTATTACCCTATTGTTTCACTACTCTCTCGAGACGTTCGAACTCACGGGAGACATTTTATTTCCTGACCATTCTACATCACTCTCTCGAGTCTTTTCAATGTAGGTCACATGATGCTCACATTGCCAATTCCTAGCTAGCTCGAACCTCGCAACATTGGCGCCGTCTATGAGGAATGTGACGAGCATATGGTCAATCTATGAGGTATAATACAACTAATAACTCCAATTGTTGTGAGCTTTGGTTAGGAATTATATTGGAAAAGTGAGAAGCATGCAACCAATATGTCAAAATAATCGGAAAAGTGATTTGAAACAGTCAGGGAATAAATGTCACAAGAGATGGAACGTCAAAGGAGAAAAGTGGAATGATAAGGTCATAAGACAACCGAACTCTTGTCATGTAGTGACTACATGTTTCTCCTACAGGACGAACACATTTGACTAGCCCGAGGCATGTGGAGCAGAGCCTCTCCAATGTTTAAGTCAGAAAAGTGACTGAGAGACATAAAGTCATAGTGTAATTTGACAGAGCGTGTGTATCTCTTTGCTATTGGATGAGTGTTGGATACATGAAAAATATCCTTGCCTCTTTTATTAATGAGCAATCGGACAAACTTTGGATCAGAGGGAGTATTAATTACACTAAGACTTAAATCAAGTTATACTATTAGTGGTCTATATATAATAACGGATATGTTGTTGATGAAGGCGTGAAGCATTAGTACTATTATCTTATTTGCTTTTTTGGTAAAAAATTGTAATAACCATAAATAAAATTGTAATCAGATTTTTTAAAAATTAAACATTATAATATTGTCAATAAATAAAACTATTGCTGTAGTATTTACGAGTAGCAACTGATGTCATGACTCTCGTGTACTCAATCGTCACCCAACATAATCCGTCTTAATTTATTTCCGCTGTTTAGAGTTTTGTCCCTACAAACAAGTGTTTTGGTTGCTTTCAAAGTTGAAAGTTATATAATGAACTGCCCTCGGAAAAGTTTGGAGACGAGATTGCTGAATTTTCTACTTCTCACAGTCTATCCGACCAAGCAATGCGATCTCTAAATTAGCTAAGCAAAAAGTACACATACGACTAAAAAAATTTGATCTTCTGTTTTGTTTGAAATGTAGTACTCCGTATTAATAAACGATCGCATATGTGCAATCATCCATCATTAGAAGGACAAGATAGGTTTCAATAACAACCCATGTAATGGGGGATTTTATCGGTCAGAGTGTACGCAACTTTATTCCTTTTAAGAAAATAAAAATGTTGTTTTCGATATAGGCCCCAAGCCCCCAAGTGAATTGATACATTGAAATATTGAGTTGCAACAACTTTATTAGAAAAGAAGTATTTTAAGGTTTTTGTATCCATTTTATTCGCAATGCAAGATGGGATTCAATTATTCAAATGAAGTTTTATTCACAGTCAGCAGAAACAAACAACACATTCGAATCTTGTTTAAGTGGACCCTCTACTTTGTTTTGCAAAATCAGACTACTTAAAACTTTGAATTGAAAAGCCCTTGAGGAAAAACCAAATCAGCTCATTTGTATTTTCCTGACCTTTCCGCACGTGTTGCTTCATGTTTTCCAATCCATGTGTTTGACAATTCGGAGACTGGAATGTTGATGCTGTGGCTTGGGGTATCATAGAAATTACTTTAAACAATGCCTGATGGTTCTAGGCTTCTGGCCTTCTAGTTCTAGGCAAAAAGAAATTGCAACATGTAACTTTTATTTTTTAGATCGTCAGTAATATGACGTCAACTTAATCTTCAGCATACCCCTCATAAAATCGTCATCAGATACCCAGACTGAGACACTTGACTCTCTTTTCTGGTTTCTTCCATCATCCATCGTCCAGCACATGCATTTCGTTGTCTGGAGTCAAATGTGTTCAAATTTTTATCCGTTATTCATTACTGTCAATGTCACGGGCCAAGTAAGAACGAATCAATTTGAATACTTCTATCCAAAATCGAAATTCTGGTTTCCTAGATATCCTTGTGCGTTTGTGCCATGCATTTTGGCATTTGTAATTTTGTATGGGCTGCCACATAATAACATGATTTGCATAGGACTTGACGCAATTAGAACCTTGAATTTAACATACTGACAAACGCAATATGTCTATTTAATCAATCATCAAAATGCGTTGAGACGTCCTGCTACACTACTGCACTGGCGAAGTAAGTTTCTGATATTGGTTCACTAGTGAGTAGTGACTAATCTGATGTCAAACTGATAAGTTTTGATGGCGCATAGCATACACGAGACTAGACAGGAAAAATGCCTTCATGAAAATAAGAAAAGGACTATGCATGATTGTATCTCACCTCCCTGCATATTGTGTGAACATATTCCATAGCCTTTACAGTTTGGAAATCATACCAAGAAAGAGATCACACCTTCACATGATTCCCGCCCGTGCTCTCTCTTTTCTTTTTTTCTTTTTTTTGGTAGCAGTCCACCAGCTGAAGCCAAACCCAAACCCTATGTTACTATGACTCATCTGTCCCCAGATTGGTAGTCCATGTAGAGTTGCAATCCTGCAGAGTACGCAAGTACGCAAGGCTACATAACTCCCTCCAATATTTATGTACAAGCTCACTGTTTGCAGCCAATGTTGAGGACCTTCTGACAATCATCATCAGAGCGAGCTCAAAGGCTTGAAGGAAAACACACAATTGCAAAGGACTGTAGAGTAATCAACTTCGGGCAACATTCAAGAAACCTGTCAGTGTAACAGATATGATACTTCAATTTGACCTTGGTCGACAACTGCAGTACTGCACAACGAACATGAGACGGACAGGCAATAGTTTGACCCGCTAGCTTGTCAAACTCTGAAACTCAGAAGTACCTCCCTTGTATCTCAAAAAGACATCAACTGACAAGAGAGAAAAACAAGTTGGCACACTTTTCACTCTGTGGGTAAACTGAAAACAGCCATCAACAGATTTACCAGGAATTATGGTGATGAACTTTCTTTAATTCCTCCATCTTTTGAAGTAATTTGTTCTCTCCTGTACTAGCAGCCTCTTTCAGTATAGCCGCAAAAGTCTCCATCTCTGGCACTCTGGCAGGCCATCTTCATTGAGTTCCAAATGGCTGCCTATTGATTTTGTTGCGCTGGTTTTTTAACAAAGGATTTCACTCAATGTTTCCTGATATCACCTCAATAACCAGTATGTTTCTAAAAGAACATTCTCCAGGGATGTCTCTCTTCCCAGTATACCCCCAAAAGAAGCGCCCAGTTTGACCTTCCCTCTCTTAGGGTCTGGGAATTGACCCACCACCAACAATTCCTGCATTTCCAGATATTGCAAGGCTAAGTATTTCTAATAAGTTGAAGGCAATCTGGTGACTGATTATTTCTAATAAGTTGAAGTCACTGATAAACTTGATTAGGATTGTATCCCCATACAAATTGCCTACTTGAGTAGGCTGAGAGAAAACCGACAAAAACCTAAGAACTTTTGTGCTCTCATTTTGAAGAGCTTGAGCAGAGTTTCAATGTGACAGAGATATATCCATACAACTAAGCAAATTACATTGGATAAAAATGAACTATACGAGTTTCTACACATAATAACATGAAGGTAGAATCAAACAAACAATCAAAAGAATTGCCTCTTGAAACAAGACATGCAACAATCATCCTGCAATATGAATACATTTCAACTTGGCCAATGCACATGCCACACAGCACATCAACATCCATGGTTTATAAACAGGAAGAAAGACATTTGCTAAGACTCACATTTACCTGGTATGTCTCCATACTCCCCGCACCTGCTCTTCCATAAAGCAATACATGTTGAACAACCATCAAAGACTACTGTGTCAACTGTCATGTGAGAGCTTGAGTGTACCGCTCAACTTTTTAGGATGCATCAACTGTAAACCCTCTGCTCTTGTAGTCTGACAAGCCCACATGTGCCCTTGAACTTTTATTTATCAGTTATCAGCAGTTCAGCACTGAGGGACTAGATTATCTTGTGATCAACAATTCCACATGATCTGTACTGCCAATTCTGCATGTCAGTCCGGATGAGGGTAACTACGAACTTCAGATTCACCCATACTTCATAAAAGGTGAGAGCACCTTTCCAGTTTAGCCAATCTTTCTGATGTCCTTTGTTTCAAACTTTCAATCCCAGACAATGCATGCCTCCCATGTGATTCTGACAATTTTTTACACTGACAATTTAAAACTCATCTAGCAATAGAAAAGCAACCACAATCAGGTCAAGTGCCCTTGATAGAATCCTCTGCGTTCCCTCAACTTCAGACAACCCCAACTACCTCCAAACAAAAAACAGCTGGCTGCTACAGGAACCAATTCCTTCTTCATTGCTAGAAAGAAGAAGTTTTTCTGTAATAACTGTTGCTTTGAAAAACTACAGCTGTGGAGCTTGCCTTTTGTGCATGCTTACAGGGAGCCTTTATCTTGCATCTTCAATGCAATGCATCATTTTAGGAGACAACAAACTGGCAGTTCTTAAGTAGAACATGAAGCCCTTTGAACAAATCAAAGACAAAATCTGAATTCCCATATTGTGATGACTAAAGATAACATGATTTCTCACTACGAGTCCAGACCAAGCAGAAGCTCAAGTTAACATGAATCATCCCTCAGCATAGCTTGGAGATGGCTTGAAAGAAAATCTCACGCTATAACTACCGACATAAAGAGTACCCGAACATCAACCTGTATAGTCATAACAATCAAACTCTCAGATTATGCCTAACAAGACTACCAGAGTGGCGATGCTAGCCTGTATTATGGTGGCATTTCCACGAGTATACCAATCAATAATTACTCAAACGACAAATCCAAACGACGATACATGTGAGAATACTTTAAACACAATGTCAGGCCAATTAGGAAAGACCAAACTTATTTTACAGAAAAGATTCTCAAGAAGACATTAGACACTATAATGCCAGTGTATGTACTCATTCATATTTAAAAAAAAGAGAATCCAAAGAGATCACATTCCAATAACACATCAGACAGATTTATAATAAGTAATAAAGAAATCAAACACCAAAAACAGATGAGCCTAGTACAATGCTAACACATTATGATCTGACAAACTTTCATCTTAAACTAACAGACACACATAAAAAGACCCTAACCAACATTTCTCCAGGTAGTATATTAGCAAAACCCATAAAGCACAGAAATTGTCTCACTTTGAGGAATGTCATCCTAGCTTCTGGGTAATCATTAATCAAGTTTTGATCTTTTAAAATAATTATTCCAGCCCATTTGTTGCTGTCAAAGATAAGATGTTACAAAATAAGATCACCATCATATACATACTTTCAATTACAAACAAACAAAGAAACAAAAGGTAAAAAAAATACAAAAAAGGAAGAATCTTTTTAATGGGAAAAAAGAAGAAATGTTACCTTAGTATAATCAGTAAGGCAAGCTGATGATCCCCCATGAAGCTGTAAAGTGGCACCACAACAACATTCACAAAAACAATAACAACAACAATAAGGAACAAAAAAATAAAGACATGTACTTTAATTAATACATACAAGTGAAGAAAATAAATGCAAAGTTGAAAGTTTCCATCTTTCTCTGCAAATTCAGAACTTTCCCAAATTGATAATTTTTTTCTCCTTAGCTTAGCTAGAATTAGAAACATTCCTTTTCAATCCAACCCTCCTACTACTTTCCCTACTACATTCATTTACAAACACACACACTCACACCAACACCAAATTTAAATAAAAAAACAAATTAAAATTACACAACCCAATTCCAAACAACAACTAAATTAAAAAAAAAAACATAAAAAAATCATTGGTCTCTGGAATTCTCATTAGACTGAGACTCAATCTGCTGCTGCTGCTGCTGATGTTGCTGCTGTTGTTGCTGTTGCTCATTTTGCTGCACCTGATTATGATACAATTGCCCAATAACACCATGCCCATCTTGAGAAAGGCCCAATTGAAGCCCAGTCATTTGAGTCGTAGTTGGGCCTCGTAAAATCGGCGTAAAACTCAACAACCCCGGCAGCCCAAAATTCCCCCCACCTTGCTCAAACACCGGCGTGTATGAATTATTGGGCCACAACGACCCACCACCAATAAACGGACTATTATTACTATTATTATTATTATTATAACGAGTGGATTGGCCCAATAGGCCCAACGAGGAAGGAGAGGAAGTTGATGAGGTGGCAGCAGAGAGGAAAGACGCTGGGATAGTGCCAGTACCAGTAGCGGCTATGATAGCTGGCTCAGCTTGTTGGAGAAGCCACTGGATGGTTTCGCCGTCGGTTTTGTGACCCAACTCACGCGTGAGTTGGAATACACGTGCTGCACATAAGGCTGGCATTCGTATTCTCCTGCTTCTTCCGTCTACTTTTGTGTGCCTGTCTTTGTTTGAGCTTCTCTTCGGTGCTAACGTTGTTGTTTTGGATGTCGGTTGGGGTTGTTCTTCTTTGGTTGTGAGGGTGGTTGTGGTGAGGGTGGTGTCATCCATTTGTGTGGTGAGGATGAGTGAAAGAGGAGTGCATATAAATAAATTGTTTTTTTTTTATTTTAAGATTGTGGTTGGTTTTGTTGGGTGTGGTGTTTTGTGTGTTTGGGGGAAAAGGGAGGAAGAAAGGAGGACCCTTCTAGACTTGGGTTGGGGTTGGGTTTGATTAATTTGGGGAAAAAAGCTGGTACTAGTTGACAAAACATGACCTTTTGGTACTAGTACATTTTTGTTTTCTAGGTTTATGTATTTTTATATTTAAGTTTATTTTTTATGGGAAATGTATAGTGCTTTGGTTGTTTATTCTTATCTGTGGTTTTTGACTGTTTTTAAATATTTTTTTGGTATTTCTTTCTACCCAATATTTTCTTTATGGTTTTTATACTCATTTTTTTTATAAAGAAACTAGTTAAAAGATCTCATTTTTTTACTGTCATTTGAAAAACACTGACAAATAGTCTAAAAGATCACATTTTTGCATTTAATGTTAATTATAGACTCGAAATTAAGAAAGCCTTGTTTGTGAGAGAGGAGGTTCGGTAATGTTGCATAAGATCCTTGTGCACTTACTATAATATTACTAGATCTCCACGAATTACATATATTATCTAAGTAAAACCTTACAAGTTACAAGTAAGCCCTATTTCAGGAATGTGATATTAAATTTTAAAAGTGATATTGTTAGACTTTTAATACTTTCGCCATAAAATTGGGGATCTTGATAATCTTCTTCTTGCTTTCTTATTTAATGATAAAACAAATAATATAGTAAAACGGGAATGACCAACGACAAAAATGCATGAAAGTTGAATACTCACAAACACTTCGATGATGAGAGACAATGTTCTCCTTCGTTAAGAAGAGTATTACTTATCAATATAACAAATGTATGAGACAAATAATCAGAGCCATATAATTATGCTTGAAAGCGATATTATATAAATTGATGTAGACAAATAAAGAAATCAATTGAGTGTCTTCATCACTAAGGATTATGGTTTGAAAAAAAGAACTCGTTCTACATTATTTTCTTCAAGATGTTCGTAAGTAATATTGTGTTGAACATTTTTAGTTGGCTCCACTAAATTGTTATACAACATTTATTTTTTGGTTTGAATATACATAAATTATTTTAGTGAGGTTTATTTTTCATTTCAACTTAATATAGTCAAGTTTCCTTGCAAACAAATACAAGTTCATTTAAACCATGTAAGAGCTTCTACATAGTTTGACCATAATACCCTAAGGGATTTTGGTGTATTTCTATTAGAGAGTTTATTTGTATATAGCAAATTAATTATTGGTGAAATCGATGGAATTCATTTAAAATCAAGACATGCCCTTACAACTTTTTTTGGTTTGAATATGCACTTACAACTTTAAAATAACCATCACAATTGACATTTAGCATATATTCAACACGGAAGAAGCATGTTAGACAATAATTCTATCAAATATTGGCAAAACGATCTTCAAGGTCCGTATAGAAGAGATAAACAACATTTCTCAACTAATCAACATCTGAGCAATAGTGTCATGTTTTGTTCATTATACTTGCCTTGTCTCAAATTATATTTGTCGAATTTGGGGTCCATTTAGTTCACTTTTTGTAACACAAATCAATTACTTGAATTGAACAAAGACAAATAATTATAGTTAAAATTATAACTGATATCTAAAATATATATATAATCTCTATTATTTAAAATGATTATCCCTAGTGCTTCTTTAATTTACGAGCATTTGCTAAAATACTAGAGTAATGTAGTCACTTCAATGACGTTACTAATACTCCTACTACATGTCGGTAATGATATTATGAATAAAGATGCAAGTTTTTAACTGGCATTCATTTGAAAGAAGAAGGAAAAAATGGGTTAATATTAATTAAGTTGTTTTTTGATATTAATTGATTAGTCCAACCTTTTTTATACCAAACTCAGCATTTAAAGTAAATCATTGTAAAGTAAGATAAAATCAAATTATTGGAAACAAGTTATAACCATTCCGAAGCAAAATTTATTTTCTATTACGCTACTCCATTTCAGAGAAAATTAACTCTAATTACTTGTGTAGTTGTGTGTTTTACGTTAGAGCCACTTGTGTAGTTGTACAACAACAACCTAGTGTAAATCCCCATTCAATGGGGGTACTCGAGGTCAGGATGCACGCAACCGTACCCCAGTTTAAAAAAATAAAGAGGTTATTTCCGAGATTGACCCATTGTTGCATTAAAGTATTGACTTCCAACAATTTCACCAAAAATAAAAAGTATTAGAAGGTTTTCATAACCATTTTAGTATAATGCATAATTTCTAAAATTGAAAGATAAAAGATAATTCTTTCAACTTTATAACCATTTCACCTCACTCGTATAGTTGTGTTTACCCTTTATGCTATACTTACCCCCAAGCAATCTTTTTTTTTTATTTTTAAGATTCCATGATTGCAGCAGCAATGATTGGCTCTCCCAACTGTCAATTAGAGATTTACACATGGCATCCTTATCATTAATTATTCTGTTTGGTGATGTACCATTCCTGGACCAATCTCTATTTCTCCCTTCCCTGTCAAAACGAAAGTTTGGAGACTTTTTTGCCCCCTTTGTTTACAATCTTGTTATTCTCTTCTTTTTCCTCTTTGTTTCTCCACTCAACACTTCTACATGCTCTCTTCTGATTGGCCTTGCGCGAATTTGAAGGAGTAAAGGTCATACTCCTACGACTACGAAGCTGAGATCAAGGAAGCGTACTAACTAGTAATATTCAAATCATTACTATTCATGTAAATATAGGTCCGGTTCTTTACAATATCGGTTCAGTCCAATTTAGGGTGTATTTTGGTCGACTGAAATGATATAAACTGAAACTGAACTGAATTGAAAAAAACTGAAAAAAACTGAACTGAACTGAAAAAAACTGAAAGATGCTGAACTGAATTGAAAAAAACTGAAGATAGTTATAATTATAACTAAAAATT
>ONZK01004619.1:0-11190 GCA_900322385.1 Pharnaceum exiguum | reverse complement strand
ATTGACAAAATGACTAAGCCTTGAGATGTTTATAGCCTAGAGGACCCCTCCACCTATCACCAATTGGTTTTAGGTTGGAACCTCTCTAGTGTTGTGAACATCTCTTGGCCCACTAAATACACACATTAACAAGTTATGAGCTGAACTGAAACTGAAAACAATTTAACTTAACTTGTTAGAAACTGGGAGAACAGGCCCTAAGATATATAACATCAATGATCTAAATTTTAATACATAAGAAACATATAATTATTGAGAAATTCATATACATAATCAACTAAACAAAATTAACACCCATAATGTCCCAAAGCAGATCTCCTTCTCAAGGAAGAAATGTCAAATTGCCTTTCAGTCCGCACAACAATAAGCTCTGCGTATAAGCACCTATAAGACAAGGTGAGCGAGCAGATATCCCAAAATGACGAATATTAAGACTTTTGAGATCAAAAGACTTCACATATGTCTCGGTGTTTAAAAAGAGAACACCACTGCCTGCCTTCTCCATGTACAAGATCTTCTTCACAAGATGATTACTGTATGTTCTAAAAAAGATAAAGACATCGACATTAGATCCTCCCCAATACCAATTAATCCATGGATCTTCCCCATCATTCTTTCCCAATACCCAAATGCGGGTGTCCGTTTGTGAAATACCAAGAAGTGCAGGGGAATCATCAAGGACAAAGTGGAAGAGTAGCATAGTTATCTCGACTTCGGGTAGTTTCACATAGCTGAATTTCTCAATTTCAAAATCAAAGGATACAATGTGGGTATATGGTGTATATCTTAATATCCCTTTCATTTCAGCTGAAAGCCAGTGTGTAGCTCTCTTGGAACAAACGAACTCTCGACTCATAGACCACTTTTCTTCGCCAGCGGAGACATCCAAGACCAACGTTGTCCAATTTCCCCCGTTAAACGAATAAATCGAACACAAGGGGGCAATGAAGCGGTGTGTCCTCACTCCGTCGCTTCCAAATATAAAGTCAAAAACAGCCACCTTATAATCATTAGTTGAAGAGGAAAAACCTAGAGTATACTTAGGGTCGATGTAATCTTTCAAAGGACTAGGGGGGAGTATTAGAGACTTCTTAGTAAAGGGGTTCCAAACTTCCCACGTATCCACGTATTCATCATTGGTAGTTCCATTATTTAGCAAACACGATCGCCCTACCAATGGGAGTGTATCCTTGTGAAACTTCCGGTACATCAAAACCAAACCATCGATGCTAGCACAGCATATTTCTTCTTCATGAGGATGTTGCTTTTCCCAAGTCTTTAAAAGGAATTCACATCTCTTAAAAGTGTCACAACGACGAACCTTGATGAGTTGAATTCCATCTTTGCCATCTTCCATAGTTAAAACTTAAAACTAGGGTCTTTTTGCGATTGTTCTTGTTAATAATAGTCATATGCGTGGAAACAAATTCAGGGTCGTCAATAGTCTTACAAACTGCCTTCGATGCAGACCTAAACCTAAGCAAGGCTTTCACAGGTAGTCTTTGAAGTACATTCAACATTAATTCTTCGGGGAAATAATAACATTTATAACTTTTTTTCTTCCTACTCTCCATTCTGGCCCTGATCTATACTACGAACACAAAGCTTAAGCTGTAGTAGCAATGGGCGAAAAAAAATACCAGGATATATAGCTTGATGAGAAATTACCCTGCAGACTTTGGAAATAGGCTGGTGGTGTAGCGTTTTTCGGCTGAGCTTATTGCCTCAAAACCCGTATCGCCCTCTACTTCTACTCGCATAACGATCAGTCGATCACACTTTTTCGGTTCCAATTATGTTAGCCCTAAGCCCTAGGGGAATTAAGGTTCAGAAGTTCACACACTTGGGCTTTTACGAATAATTTAGTTCATCAAATACTTTTTATAAATAAATATTTCAAGTAATTCTGTAAATTGTACGATTTTTTTTTTGATGGCGTAAATTGAACGAAATTGAACTTACAAGATTTTTAATGATGCTTCTAAGTTCAATTCCAATTTTATTTTGAGATTTTTTTTTTGATTGCCCGTTTGGTTTTGGAACTTCAACTACATCCAAATTAAACCCGACGCGGGTCGCACTATTTAGAGCTGAATTTAACTAACACTTTTAGCTAGCCAAAACTTCTTCTCGCACAAGAAAAAAAACTTGTGATGGAAAACATACATTAAGGGTGTGTTTTATTCGTTGATAATAATCTAAACTGAACGGGGAAAAGTGGAAAAACTGAAGTGAAGTGAAAAAAAATAAATAAGTAACAAAATTAACTTAAAAATACCGAAGACATCATTTCAAAGGAAAAATATTGGTATAAACAGTAAACACCCACAAATTTTACATGCCTATATATATCTCTAAATTTAATAGGATCTCTTTATTAGTTTTAAAGAGATAAGGCCGAGGGAGTGACGGAGTGCTACTCGGGTCACTCTATCACTCTCCCATTCCAAAAGTTCCTTAACACAAAGAATTATTACACAACACAGGAGGATTTATAATAGTAACCATGGCCATTGGCCAAATTCTCCTCAAAACCTCTTTTTTCGGCTACTGTGACAAGTGTCCAATAACACACTCTTTTCTTGCTTACTAACATGGATGCCTTTGAGATTGAGGTAGAAGTGTTTTTAAAAGTCCTTGGGAAAATACCCTTGGCACACAACAATTGCAAATTGCAATACAGAAGTGCTGAGACAGATCGAGAACATTTTTGCCATCATGTGCAAGGATGACTAATGCAAATGTCCTAAACGGGGTAAAGAGTAGTTCCCATGTCGCTATATATTATAACAGCTTGTACGTACGTAGATACGTCAAACGTTTGTGTACACTAGTGACTACTCGATCCGTAACTAGCTAGTTTGGTGTAGTTGATGCACGATGGGTCGATGGGGTATCATAATTGTACCTTTGTACAGAATTCGCTATCATTATCATCAACTTATCAAGTATTAGAAGATTGAGGATGAGATTGTAGTGGAGGCGTGGATCATAGCTGCATACCATTCACAATTTCAACATCAATAATCTCTTGGTTAACCACATATCAAAGCAGGCAACTTAGCTTGTTGAAGCTAGCTAGCCAATAGTTATGGTGAGGGCTCTTCCAGATGACATAATAAGCGGAATACTTACAAGGCTACCAGTCAAGTCATTGCTACGCTTCAGGTGTGTATGTAAATCCTGGTACTCCCTTATTAGCAGTTCAAATTTTATCCACTCACAAATTAATTTTACGGAAAAAAGGAGGAATAAGGTCGATCTTCTATTGTTACGCGAATGTGTTTTCCCAAAACATTATTACGCAGATCAGAAATGGACTTACAAAATATTTAAAGATATCAATGAATCAATAGAGGCAAATACAAGAACTTGCAATTTCCCCTTTGTCAATTGCTATCTAGTAATGAAGAGCTGCATCAATGGAATAACATGCTTGTTAGACAAAGCATCTAGTCATCACATTTTGATCCTTTGGAACCCCTCAATAAGAAGATACTTCGTCCTTCCAAGACCCAACATTGCAGCTATCTTGACCAAAGAAATTGTTTTTTATGGCTTTGGATATGGCTGTACCACAAATGACTACAAAGTCGTAAGGATAATTTGCTCTTATGGTAAACACATACGCATGCAAATGGTTTGCCAAGGGATTGAGATCTTTAGGCTTAGCAGCAAAACTTGGCAGAGCCTCGAACTCAAAGCATACAACTTGCCATATATTGGCAGCGGTCAGCCAACTTATTTAAATGGAGGGATACATTGGCTAGTACTACTAAATCAAGTCCAAAATTCCATTTTGGCTTTCAATTTGGATACTGAGGCATTTGGTGAAATCGAAGTTCCGGAGACTTTAAAAGTACTTGGATACACCAGTATACATTGTAACCTAGCATTGGAGGCATGGCAAGGATTGTTATCCATGTTTGAGTACACTGAGACCAGTGTAACAATGTGGGTGATGAAACAGTATAATGTTTCCCAATCATGGTCCAAGCAATTTTTGATTGACACAGCTGGGATCATTTTAATTAAATCGGTTGCTCTTGTCAAGAGGAACGGAAACATTATGCTCAGTGGTACTGTAGGTGGAAATACTAAGCTCATGTTGTATAATCCAGATCTTAATCAATTGGAACAATGCGAGCTCGATAATTCACGGATGGTTCAAATGGCATCTTGTCTGGAGAGCTTGTCCTTGCTTGACCTTCCAAATACAAAGACCTATTAGTCAATTACAGATTTAGAGTATCAGCTACTAGATGAAGGTCATTTGCCGATGGAGCCCTGGGATATATAGCTCGATCTTGCTTGATTGCATAGTTGCTTGCAATATCGACATACCGTTATGGCTAACTTGGCAGGCTTTGTGTCTTTAGTGGTTTTGCAATTTCGTTCTACTGTAATTTGTATCTTAGCTTATGTCTTATTGTCATTGTTTTAGTGGAATCGTGAAATGCTTTCGTCATTTTAAGCTCAGCCGTGCTTTTGGTTTAGCTGTTTAGGGATGGCCTCTCCTTCTCAACAATCAACTTCAGTTCATTTAGCTTGTACTTTATAAGGGTAATAAGATTTGTTAAATTCCAATTTATAATCTATTGTATGCCATTTAGGCAGTTTCCTTTTGGTTTAAAGAGATACACCAAGACCGATGATGAGAATTGAATTGTGTCTCCAACTTCAACGGCTAAAGATGTGCTCTTTCTACCACCAGAACAAACTCTTTCAACCTTACTTATTGAAGATGAGCTCTCTTTTACATGACAAGGTCTTCTTTAAGTACCTTCAGAATTTTAATTAACAACTAGTTTTAATAAGCAATTTTGTGAAATATATAGCAAAATGTTCCAATAATACCACAATTCTATTTAGTTAAAAAAAAATTAATTATTTGGTGTAAAAAGTATTAAAGAATATTAATTCATGGTCAAACCCGAAATGTCATACACCAAATTCATGGTCAAGTTCGAGATACGATACACCGGTGGATGATTTTACAACAATTACAACAACTCAATATAATTCCATCTCGGATGAGGCACTGAAGAGGTATAATGTACGCATCATTCCTCGAAATTCGGGACAATGTTCTCAAAGAAGATTTGTGCTAACCTTGACATACTTGGGTGTGCAAAAAAATAAAAAAGAGGGCAATTACTCTTAGGCACTTATATCTGTGTCCACATATTCTCTTATTCGTCGTGACGGATAACATTGTATGTCATCACAAATAATAATATTATAAATTGTCGTCACAGATACCAACCAAAAAAAATTTGTGGTGACGGATCTTAAAATTCGTCGCTACAGATAATGAGCAAAAATCATTGCCCTCTTTTCTGGTCTTTTGCCCACCTAATGATGTTAAAGTTAACCCAAGTACTCGTTTTCTAAATGACACACAAGTAGTTGGCGGATGTTCTTACCTTTTGTAAAAGAAAAATTTGTTTAAAAAATCAAAATGAATTGTAACGTCTTAGACGCTTAACTTTATAAATAAGCCCACTATTAATCACCGCCCAGGCCTCAACCCAGCCCAAATCCATCCCCACATGACACTCTCATGAAGTCTCATCTCACACGCCCCTTCCTTTTGGAGGGAAACCAAACTAAAACTCCCTTCCCCCTTCCCTTTTCCCCCTCAACTCCACTCTCTCTCCATTTCATACAATTAAAAATGTCCCGCCGACCCACACGCATAGTCTACACCTCCTCCTCTTCCTCATCCTCGGACGACGAACCACACCCTAACCCAAACCAAAACGACGACGTTTCCTCCCCAATCTCCACCCTCCCATCCCAACAACCAATGCCGAACATTTCCTCAGTAACCCTAAACTGCCCCTGCCCTATCCAGGCCCACTTAGCCAAACTAGGCTTGTCATTAAAACCCGAGTGGATAAACACGTGTTTATTGACTCTACAAAACTCTGTCCCACAGTTTTTGACACTTGATGTTGAGACTAAGGCCAAGTTATGCTTTGGACAGTTTTTGTTCTCTGATTTGAATTGTGTTGGTGCTGGTGGGCTTCCGAATAATGTGGGCCAGCTTCATGGTGTTGACCTTCCTGGCCCTTTTGTTCTCCAGGTTAGTTTCTTTATTATTTTCCGCTTACTGTTAAGTGGACAATTAATTATGGACGGAAGTGTTTTTATTGATTAGTTGTTGAGTTTGACTATTAATTTTGACTAACTTGTGTGGATAATCAAAATGGGGAAATTTATTATAATTTTGTTTTTGACTCAGATTACATTTTTGGTAATGAGTGGTCTAAAATTGACTCAAATTAAATTGAAGGACAATTAAGGGTGTGTTTTAGTCGGATCTGAACTGAATTGAAAAAAAATGACAGTTAGAATTATAAGTTTTACAACTAGAACTGGAAAAAACTGCACTGAACTGTAGCACTACCGACGAACAAAACACAGCCTAATTCTGGACGGATTGGCTAGAATTATTAATTTTATAATAATGATAACGATAATAGTAATTATGTTATTCTTGTGAGCTCATTTGTCCAGTATTAGTTGTCACATTCAATTGAACATTTGTAATTTAAGAGGTAAGGATGTTATTTTAGTCTTTCTAAAATTGTTAGTTAATATTAAAGCTTTTGAAAATTTGGTAACATTGGGGAAAATGTGGTTTTGAGAAACTATTTTGACAAATGAATGGTTGTTATTTTATCCTTAGGTTGATGAAATAATCAATGTAACATGTACATTGAAAGAGAGGTACAAGGAAGCAAATGCAGGTCATAAAAGGTGTCTCAAGTTCTCCATGACGGATGGTGTTCAACGCGTATTTGGCATGGAGTATAGACCGATACCTAATCCGATCTTGGCTAAGCTCGGTCCTGCCGGGTTTAAGGTTCGTCATTCTTGTACTTAATGCGACCTTTGTATGTTTGGGAGATTTTCGTGTTTGACTCGGCTGTTGACTATTAGGATGTGAAAAGCGAACTGAAACTTGTATTTTGTTCATTTAGAGTACTCCTGGTAGTTGATGTTCGAGTTGGAAAGCTAAAATATTAGGACTATAGTCTCTGGTTTATGTTCTGCAAGTTACCGGCAGGAATGCTAAATTGTAAATGGAAAGCTATCCATCAGCCAAATTCGAGTGTATACCCCAATGTGATTTAACACAAAGGCACACTCCCTTTGTTTCTCGGTGTAAAGCTTTAGATTGTAGACGTGGATGAAGGCTGTACAAAAGAATTTGGCCAAGAAAGGCTATGTGAAGGTGTCCTAGAGTAGAGACAGTTAGTCATTACTTTTTTTATAAATTTTCTAGGATGTTGTTCGACTAATTGAAAAGGTGAGAGAGGTGAAATTTAGTTAATGTGCTGGAGGTAGAGGCCGGTGAGATTGTGAAGCCAAAACTGCTAGCTTGTTGATGAATAGCCTTACTAGACTATCAAAATGAGGGATATGCATTAGTGGCTTCTACTTTGTTTATGTTCACAATTTATTTTATTTTCTGTTTTTCGTCTGTCTATATGAGGGGTTGATTGAACAACAAAATATATATTTTCTATCTGATTCCGGATGGCGGTCATGTAATGATATTCTGAACCTAGAGTTAGTGTTACGATATACAGGTTGCTGTCCGGAATGTCAATGTTCGCCGTGGGATTCTGATGTTGGTCCCTGAAGTACTTGAAGTTCTAGGTGGTTCTGTTGAAGAATTGGAGGAAGCTAGACAAAGGCTTATAAATGAACTAAATAAGCCACCACGGGGAAGAAGGTATATGCAGATAGTTGTCAATTTTTTCCTTCAAAGTGCGGTACTTTTATCCTAGAGCTCATCGAGATATTTCAAGTATTATTTATCAAATGGCAATCTGTCATACAGATCCAGGACGGGTGATGCTCTACCATTGTCCACTAGAGCTGCTCTTGCCGCATGGCCACAGCGAGGTGTTAATGGTGATCCTGTTTTAGTAGATCAAACAAATCGTATGCCAGGGAACAACAGCAATTCCACAAACAATGCTGCGGCTCCGAATCAAGCAGGTTTCCATGGTATGCTGTACTTCTTTTTCTGTCACGATATGGAGTCTGCATTTGTTTGCACTAGATGTTTCCATTATATTTATTAGCTATTTTGCTACATTCAGCTCTCAGCTAATTAATAGTTGGATTCCTCAACTCAAAGCTCAATCAGTAGTAGAATTCTATAGTCCACCGGCTCCCGTCAAACTATTCAGGGTTAAAGGTTTTTTTAATTGTTTCCTGCTCCGTGCTGTCCTGACATTCCTTTGAATCTGGCTTGAATCGATGGCATAATCAGTCTAGTACTGACGTGTGGTCTTACAAAAACCTATGTGACTGCCTGTGAGCTATGATTAATGTTGCTGCCCTGTGAGCTTCCAACGCATACATGATAATGCTCTCGGGAAAGAAATCGACTTGTTGATTAGTAATATAGGTGTATTGTAATTCTGATGTCTGGTTGGCAAGTGATATTCGCCTAGAAATTTGTTATTATCCGCCTTATAGATAGAGCTACACAATTGAGTTACCATGAGTCAATTTCCTTTCCTATAATTTTATTTCTCTTCAATTGTGGCAGCCTTTTTATGTATCACCCTTATGGAGTATCATTAGATTCACTGTTGACCTCTTGTAAAGGAATCAATATATAGGCAAAGGAATAAGCCACTGGTGTTTTCAGATCAAATTGACATATGCTTCACTCAATGGTCAAAATTATTGCACTCGGTACATACGACATATGTCCATTAGGTTTGTATTGTCAACTACTTTAACTTGTTTTGTATGCTGTGTGTATGAGCTTCGTGTTGACTGGAGTGCGGAATTAACACTTCTATACAGGTTCTAGATCATGTCACTTAATGCCTTCTCTAAGTCATGTATTTAGATTTTGCTCTGGAGTTGGCTAGTTTGATGAAGTCATCAGTAATAGTGGAGGTTTTCACAATTCACTTAAGTGCTAAAGGATCTCAGCGGGTTCTTCCATGGGCATAAGTTGCGGAGGGACAGCATACCCTCCTCTTTCGGCAGTAATGCAGTATAGCCCTCTCAGATGTTTATCTTTTTCATGCATTAATTTGCATCCATGGCAATTGGAAAATGTGCCTTTAGGTTTGCTGTTTGCAATGTGCTGATATTCTGGAAAGATATTGCTAGGCTCTTGCTATCTCACTTTGATGTTAATGGAAAACTTCCTACCTTTTATTCTATTTGCGGAAGTGATCTAAGGACTCATTCCATTGGTCGTTCTGACTTGACGCAAGTAATGAACGATGTGCGGTGATATTGCACATAACGCCTGTGCTCACAAAGACGTTTGCTATGTGAAAAATTATGTACTTCCCCATTCCACTTTGATCTTCTTACTTATCTCCATGTCAGTTCTCGTTTCTTATTTGGTGAAGAACACTACAATTTGTTAATTTTATCCCTCCTTTAAATTCTTTCAATCCTGTACAGTTTATTGCCAGGGATTAGCATCAGCCCATGCCACTAAGAGGTGACTAGGCTTTTTGTCCGTTGGATGTCACCCGCTTACCACCCAACTCTCTTCTTTGATTCAGGCTTGAGGCAGTTGATGACTGCAAAAGCTTATAACACTCACAGGAGGAGTAGGCATCATACTCCCCACTCAGCCTTTCTTCCTTTTGGTGATGATACCCAAGTGAAAGAACAAAAACCTTTGTGGCCTTTTAGTGACACAGCCACTGTAGTCTTTTATTCACCTTCTCATTGCTGTGCCAAAGGCCTAAAAGCAAAAATTAGGATCAGAGGGAGTTATGTTCTTTAGGTCTTAAGCACAATTATCTTTCGGGTTAAGAGATCCGAGTCCAACACTCAGCCCCTTAGTTTTGGATTTTGATGGTGTTTGCTTTGACTGGTGTTGGTATCTATTTACCAGTTTATACATTCATTGTTATACTATCTACGAATCAGCAGTGGATATGTGTTGCTTAAGAATTAATGGTTAGTAAAAGCCTGTACATGCTTTAAACTCACAATACTCTGCGAGTAGTGATATGTGCTATATCACTATAAGAAAGATTGCAAGTAGATTTTTGCTATTTGTTGACCTTAGAAATAAAATTGATTCAAGTTTTTTGATAAGATCTTGTTTTTAGAGACAAAAGTACTTGACCTCATCTATAGAATTAGTCGGAAAGTCTGTGTCCCGCGCACGGTTTTGTACATTTCACTGACCCTGACGGCCTAACCTTGCATGGACAGGAGCGTCACAAAAGGCAATAGGGGTTAATCATAATGGTAATGCTGATATTGCTAATTTAATCTTGTGGGTGCTGGGAAATGCCAAAGCATCAGTTTGGGTTGTAGTTCATATAATTTTGGGGAAAGAAAAAACAAAAACAAAAAGATGTTTGCTCTTATCATTCCTGTGTACTGATAGCAGGTGCTGATATAACCACCAGAACCAGGCAAACCCGTCCGTTTGGTCACATTTCTAGTGACATAATGCCACAAACTGATCAGCGTAGAGAATCTACTCGGCATTCTACTGGTGAAACTGCGCAGCAACCTACTGGTGTGGGAATCACTGAGCTTCAGATGGGTCGGGAAGCCACAGAGAGACCTCCTACTGAAAGGACAAGATTCAGCTCAATCTCGACAACCATTTATCAGAATGAGAGTCACATGCAAGCTACTGAGCCACGTTCTATAGAAACAATCAGTTCTACTTCGACAAACAGGATAGAGACTGAGGATATGTTTGTGGAGGCTCCTGATCCACCTCCTAGTGAAATTTCTAGGCTTAGTTCATTCTCTGCCTCTGCAACTGAAATTGAGGATGTTCATATGGAAATTGCTGAGTCACCTTTCAGAGAAAGAGCTAGGCTGAGTTCAATGTCGTCCGCTACCATAGAAAATGTAGATCTTGATGGGGAAGCCGCTGAGCCGCCTCCTAGTGAAAGTACTAGGCTAAGTTCAATCTCAAGCACCACCTTTGAGAACGATGAAGTTCATATGTCTGATCATGTCGAACACCCATTCATACTACGTGGACAACGGCAGTTGCCTTTCACGTATTTGTCAAGTTTATCAGCCCAATTGACAGCAGTTGTGGATAGAGAGCCTGTTGTACGTGGAAAGATAAAGGTTGGTACATTTTTTTGATTTTTTCAGTCATTTCTCAGAATTATGGACACATTGAAGACCTGTTTTGCTTCGACGGGGGGG
>ONZK01004618.1:17069-33906 GCA_900322385.1 Pharnaceum exiguum | reverse complement strand
GTCTACAACTCAGCTTATATAGCTGTACAATTGCATACACACCACTAACAGAATACAGCTATTGTCTAACAATTACAGCTAATCAACTCTAACTGATTTTCCCGCCAAAACTAACTTTAAACACTTTTGCCTATGAAGCTATTATTCTATATCAAAGTGATAATCCTTGCTGACTTCAAGAGAAAAATTTGTGTGAACCTGTTTCGAATATAAGACGGTGAAAGGGGTCACTCAAGGGGTTTTTATAACCCAATCTCATATATGAAACGGGTATACACAATTTATTGTGGACTTGAAAATGTTGTTTCGCGAGGCGGTGATTGGGAAAACATGAAAAGGGGAAGGAATTTTTTTAGCATTGGTGGTGGTGTTGTCTTTTCTTGGTGGTGGTGGTGTTGTCTTTTCTTGGGAATTTACCCAAAAAAGCCTATATCTAGCTTTTCTTTGGTAAGCATATGGTGGTCTCTCTCGTATCCTAATTTAGGCTGAAATAGTTGGTTTGAGACATGAGCATAGATGAGGGAACCTTTAAGTTTGTCATTTTCATTATTCTAAAGTGTCAAACCCTTCAGTTTGATTCTATTTCTGAGATGAAAAAGGGGGAAATCTGTCTTACTGGTTAGTGGTTACAGACTTTCATGTGGTTGGGCGGTTGGCTCATCTGAAGATAATTCTTGGTAGGGTGACCCTGATGGGAAGCAGATGGAACATTATCTATGAATAGAGAGTGACAGAGGAGACGTGATCTGAGCAATTTTATACTGTATGAGGTTCTGGTCTTTTGGGTTTTTCATGCAGACCAGCATGTTCTCTAGTCAGTTTGTACTCGGTGTTTTTTTCCTGATGTCTTGCTAGGCGGGATACCGTGGCAGTATATTAGCTGGGAGAAATGGTGGTGCTCAAGTGGTTTCAACCAAGTGTTTAAGGAATATGATATGGTTGGGGGTCTTCTGTAAGGGGTATCACCAGGTAAAGCTGCTGGTTCACTGTCTTCAGAATAAGATCAGAACTGGCCATACAGTTACCATAAAAGTCTTAGGGCCTAATTTTCATTTGACGAATCTATTTTTCATACTAGATTTTTGTGTTCTTCTGCCATCCTCCCCAAAGCTTTAGACTTTAGCCCATCTCCCAAATGAGCTTATAGTCAAACTGGCGGAGAAGGAAGAAGTGAGGAGAGAGATCCTAAAGTTGCATGAAACGGTGGAGTTTATTGGACTGCTCTAGATTTACATTTGGGTTCAAACTAAAGTAGGGTGTCTTGAAGCAGTGTGCCAGTGCATCTCTTCAACTGCTATAGATATGTATGCTGCACATTATTTGCGACTTGGGTTTTTATATTGAAGACATTACACTCTAATTGTTTTCGAAACACTACTTTACTCCCTCAGGGAAATTTAGTTGACTTGATTGTGTAGGGAATGCAGTGTACTCTTTTGTGTTCTCATAAGATCAGCAAATCTTTATCCTTTACTATAGGGTTGAATAGAATTGTTGGTGATTCACCAGACTATGAGAAAGAAATACACGTGGTGAATTTTATGCAAGGCTGAAGGGGGAAAAGAGAACACATATACCCAGATTGAGGCAGCCTACACTAGTGTACTGTGAAACTTATGGGAGGGTAGCAGAAGAAAAGGGAAAATGGAATCTTGCTTCCTCTGAGACCATCTGTTAAAAAAAAAAAAATAGAAAAGAAAATCAATAATTGAATTAAAGAAAACAAGAGCCAGACACACATAGCTTGATTTACTAGTAAGTGATAATCCTGTGCAAATGTTTGTGCATTTACTTGTTATATAGCAGAATAAGATTTACATGGTACAAACTTTGCACACGATTTAAAGCTTGTAGCTTCTATGGAACTTAGTAGTTTTTTTTTTTGATGGAAGTGGAACTTAGTAGTTAGTACTACTTAATGAACTTCAAAGAGGAGACAGCTTGCCTAAACATCAAATTTGATCACTAAGACTCCTGTTAATACTCCAGGGTTTTCAGTGATTTCAGTTTAAGCTTCAGTGGAGTTTTTCATTTGCTTCTCCTCTCTATCTGCCTGTTTGAGAGAAGTTAACAGGCAGAAATCGTTACTTGAAAACCCAGGTAGATGAAAAGCTCGTATTAGAGATAAGCTGAATAGCAATCAAGATGGATATACATTCACCTTGTTAGGACCAGATCAAGATTTAGCTGCAAGGTTGAACCTGATGAATTTCTTGTTAGAGGGCTCCAATTTCGGCGTTGGTATAACGATTTCAAAGAATTTAACCATTAATACTACCCTTTTCTTTCTTGCTGGGGCTAACTGGTTGACTGTCCTCTGCAGAGTCTTGTCAATCATACACTTCTTTGCAGTTCTCCTTTCATCCATCTCTTGGTGCCTGAGATTCATTTTTTTTTGATGGCTGAGATTCATTATTTTGGGACAACAAATGCCTACCTCATTTTCTTCCTTTTCTTTTTCAAGTCTGTAGCTTGTTCTGCTTAGTAAGTTGCTAGCTATTCTATTTTGGCTTTTGTTGTCTCATTCCTTTCCATGCGACCATGCCTCTATTGTTTCACTAGCAACTTTTTTCTTTTTTTGAGGTTTAGTTGAGTGAATTTCAGTTATAATAATAGAACAAATGTAAAAGTTTAAATAGGATATTGTTTTCCTCATATATAATTGCTCCAATTCTTTGGTACACCCGGTGTGTGTACACCGGGTGTTTTTTACAAAGTATTACAACATATATCACTAGTTGGCTTTTTGATGCCATTAGTCAGCGCCTTTAATTATTAGTAATAAAATTCTACCGGTGTACCCATACACCCGGTGCACCAAAGACTTGCCGTATAAGAATTAAGTCGGTAACTTACTTATTTTCCTGAGGAAGTTTAAATGTTCCAAGGAGACTTCTGTTTTTTTTATTTTCTGGGTTCGGGTAAATTATGGTAGATATCATTCAGTATTTTTTTTAATGCAACAATGAATAGTTGTTCGGCACTACAACTTTTGAGGGATTTGGTGGAATTACAACTTCCCATTCATGAACTCATACACATGACAATTTTTATTATGGATACTATTTTCTTAGCCTTCGAATTCAAAGGACTATTGGGTTTGTTGTGTGTGTGTGTGTGGAGTGGTATTACTAGCATATACTCATTGTAGCCCATTAGACATCTATGTCCCGCTAAATATTGAGCTCACCAGAGCGCAACCAGATAGTGCTGCTGCCTTACCTTATTTTCCCTTCTCATCGTTCTGTCTGCTGATTAAATAGAGGTTGGGATAATGCTCATATATCTGTGGTGCTAAAAAGTCAGGGATATAATTTTGTCTTGTAACAAATTAGAACTTGATACCTCCAATTTCCCTTTCGACTATCAAGGCTTTTCTCATTGATGTGGAGGCCAAGCAGGAGCTGTCCAATGAATAACAGTTCTGAATTGAGGAGCTCAGTGATGGAGTTTATGATGCAGATGATCTACTCGATCAACTTCTCTACCTCGTGCTGAGGAAGTAGCTTATCCAAAAAGGTGTGTTGCTTCTTCTCTCACTTGAACCCTCTTGTCATTGATTATAGTTTGTCCCAAAGAGTAAAAAAAAAAAAAATGGAAATGGTTAGATCCTTTTGCCACAGTTTTGGTTTTAGGTCAAACAACCCATCAGGGGATGAAGAGAGAAGACTTGTTCCTATTTAAATGCCCCATTCCCCAAATATAAGAGTGGATAGTACTTACATTGCCGGATTTTGTTGAGTTTGTTTTGTTTCTTTCTTACTGTGTGGGAATTGGAGGCTTGGGTGGAATCATTCTTGCCCAAATAGTTTATGTAATTCTGTTGACGTTAGAATTGAGAGGAAACGTGGTAGGCGAGTGACGGCCAACGTATTAAACCTAGTCACATCTTGTGACATGTACCAAAATATTAGCTGATTCCAATCAGTTTTGAGATTAGAACTATTTTGTTGTTGTTGTTAGAACACAGAGGAACTTCCCATGAGGTTGTGGGTGTGGGTGTGTCTGATCAAGACCAATTTCTATGGATGTGAATGGTGTTCTCTGAAAAAAAGATATTGAAATCAATTACTAGTCCAGAAACATTATGGCTCTGCACTGGACCTAGTGCAAATTTAACTTTGAGGAGAATTGGCTAGATGATATGTGGAATGAAGGCCAGGCTGAATGTTTGAAATTGAAACTTCTTATCTGAACGAAAAATAAAATTACCCTGATGGAAAGTGAACAAGGAAGCTGGGTTGTGGTAACAAAACTTACAAAAGAGATGGTTATACACCTATAGTCATGGTTGTAGTCGTAGGAAATGGTCCAACATATGAGTAACTCGGGCTATTAGAATAACATAAATCCTTAATGCTCAAATTTTGTGCTTCGTAAGTTGATAATATAACTACTTAAGTTGGAAGTATGGTGGAAAGTAATAGCGTTGGTACATGGTCAGCATGTTGATAGTATTAAAGACAACATCAGGCAGGAGGGGCTTACAAAGGATATACCAATAACTAACTTCAGCGATATATTGATAACTTGTAACATGTTGTCGCTGTCATCGTCATTTCCAAGAGAACAGGGTGACTTCAGTGTACTTGAAGCCAAGAAAAGTCAGTAGAGACAAAGCGAAATGTATAACATCAAATCTTACAGTGAGGCTGTCTCATTGAGCTGAATATACTTGAGGATCATAGAGTGGACAGTTTGGGGTGAGCTTGCTGGTTTATTTTTTGTTTCACTTTTTCTTTAACAATCAGCATATGGAAGGAATGTCCATAATCTGAGCATCAACAATTAGGAATGGAGTACAAAATCAAGCCTTGAAATCGCTTCATCAAGCGCCTCCACATGCTCATGTCACGGAGACTGCCCATGCTCTGGAATCTGCAATATATAAGGATTGTCACTTGTCATATTGCTGAAACTCTTCCAGATTGGGTAGGTTACCTGTCATTCCATCAGTCTGTTAAATTAGTGCTCTTAGAGACTTGGCTCCCAGCCACAAGCAATGCAGAATCTCACGCCCCATCAATCGACTTGAGATATGATACTGTGCAGCAGGGATGACAGAAAGGAGTCGTAACCCCACTGCACAACACTGGCCCAACCTTCAACACATTCCCCATTGTTCAATTTTCTTGAAAATGGAACTAATACAAGTAAACTTGGCTTCTTTCTCCATATTAGTTATAAACAGATGAATGAGAGCCACTCTGAAATAGCTCTTTCATAGTTTTTCTTTCTTCCTAGGGTCAATCTCAGTAGCAGCCTCTTTTTTTTACAGGGTAAAGATTGCGTACATCCCAACCCCCCGACACTCCCATGGAATAGAGTACGGGGATTACACTGTACTACTGTAGTAGTTGTGGTGGTTCTTTTCATAATTGGGACTGCAGATTTTTGGACATACAAGATCATGACTTGCTGCTTGGAGAACTCTCGGCCTTGTCATCTTCTTGAGTTGCCGAAGGAATGTCAATTTTTGCTTACAAATGATAAAAAGGGCGTGCTTTTTGCATCCAGTGAGAAGATCCAGATGCTTGAATTAGGAACTCCACTCTTTCCATTGACTGTAATCAGATAAGAAAGTCTCCAAAACCTAACAAGCCTTCTCTTCAGTTAATCTCTTATCTGATATTTCCATTCAGTGCCCCACTGTTTTGGAAACTCCTAATGTTGGTGGGATTTACTGCTAGTAGTCTAGTACTATTAGAACTAGAGCCCTACGGCCCTACCTGAATAAACTGAAATTTCAGCTACATTCACTTATATGTAAGCTCCCAAAAAGGTATTTATATTCCATTCAGTGCCCCACTGTTTTGGAAACTCCTTCTCTTCAGTTAATCTCTTATCTGAATAAGCAAATTAAGTACATTTCCTGAAATGAAAGTCTGAAATGTATGGGAGTATGGATAGAGCTACTCTATTATTTGTCTAGGCCTGTGACTGGGATTGAAATTTACGTTTTTGTGAATGGGTGATTTTAGCTATGTGATGTTCACTTGTTTTCTAAAGCATTCAGATTTCAGATATCTGAGGTCCTGAATTGGCTGTCTTGCTTCTTTTCGTTTCTTTTTCAGGGTGTTCTGCTGGTCATCTCATTACTTTAGTAATCAAATCCATTATATATGGAAACTAGTTAACCACATGTTTGTTTGCAACTGCAGATCCACCATGCACCGAGCTATAGGAATTGTTCCCTAGTGAAACTCTGTAATTTTCTGATAGTCCTCTTAGACCCCTTTCACCTGGTTTCTGATTTGAAATGCACGTGTTTTTTAGAATGGTGTCATAACATAGATTTCCTCCTCTCTGACTTGAGGTATGAAGAAAAGACCTTTAATTTGGATCAACTACCACTTGCATTTTTGTGACTGTTGTGTCTGTTTTACGCTTTTAGCAGCTGAGACTCAATTATCTAAACAATTTAAATTCGTTTTGGCTCCCTATACTGAAATTAACTTGAATTAACAAAAAGAGGAAGAAGAGAAAACAACAAAAGAACATCTTTCAAGGATAGAGGAGATTGATTTTTTTATTTTATAGATAACATAGGTATCAGAGTAGTCCTATGGGCCTTGAAGTTAACGACCGGGAAAACTCCAGGGCTGAGGGGACTCTGGAGACATACCAATAAAAGGACAGGTTATGATGTATTATATAACATTCTGATCTTTGGGTTAATAGTTCTGTGGAGCAACTTATATTATGTTCTTTACTTGCATTTTGGTTCATGAATTGCATAGTTTGTGGAGTCGAGTCGTCAGTGTCTTGTTCAGTGGTTTCCTTCACGCCGGACTGCCTGTTACAATCTAACCCTTTTGACTTTTGAATAGCCACAGCAAGCTGTGTATGATCATGTCCTCAGATACACATTCACAGGGGCTTGATACTCCAGAAACTTTTGACTTTTGGAGCAGCCACAGCAAGCAGTGTCATGATCAGTAATAATATCCTGATACCTGAATCTGATGAATAATATATCTCGAGGGAAATTTGAAGCGAGAACCAAGAAGGGATGGATACCTTGAAGCTTGGGCAGATCGATGCCACAATTGTCATCAGAATACAGATTAATCCCAAGAGGCCAAGAGGACCACGCTAGTAGAAAGTTTTTGGTGATCGTAGGCATACTTCCCTTTTTTTTATGGAAAAAAAGAAGAGGAAAGTATGCCTACGATCGCCAAAAACTTTCTCAAGTTATAACAAGATGTCTCTTAGTAATTAGCTACTAATTATATTTTTGAAGAGAGCTGTTGTTTGTGTATTTGTTTCTCATCTTGTGCTTTTGTAAGCCCCTTATAAATAGATAAACAAAGCATAGATGATCATTATCACCACTCGTTCAATGCAAGAAAACATAGAGGACGGCATGTATTATCAATTTGTGACTACGTCAATTCAATTTGAATGTATCATGATGAGAACGATCGATCTCATGCGTTGGTCTTTATGACCATCATCACTTTGTGGCCTTCGTGCTCATGCTCAACTATCGTGCTTATCACTACGCAATATACACATGGGAACTATTGCCATTGCTTTTCACCAAATTGACAACTTTAACTACTTTAGTACCCCTCCCTTGAAAAGTCATCTGTAGGCCTAATTCTATCTGAACATTCAAAAACGTATAATTGCAGCTAAACAAAGACAATTTGAAGGAGTTTAGCTGATTACTGATATGCTTTTGAGATATATAGGCCGAACTAAGCGTGAAAGTAAAACTTTTTCGATTCAGAATCCAATCTTGTAAGGGATTAGATATAAACTCTGACAGCAACAATCTTCAGTGTCTAGACTTCTGTCAAGTACTAATTTCCGACTTCAGAAAATTTTCTAGTGAACGCAGACTCTGACAAAGGAGTAGCCATTATATGCATTCACCTTCAGCTTAGTCTAATGCTTCAATGAAGCTTATAAGGAAGTCATGTGAGAAAGACAAAAAATCCAAGGTCGTAAACTCGTAAGGCTGATGAACACTTCCGTAACTTCTGCAAAACTGGCCCCTCATTGTTCTGTTTGACTCACCACAGGTTTCATTCTGTCCAATTTGGTACTTATTTAAGCCAGATACTCATGTTGTCCCCAATACACACAAAAGAGCTTGATATACCTAATACCTAATAAGGTGAAACGCAATTGACCCTTACCTCGAAGAGCCTCTTAAAAGTCCAAAGACTAATATTCTGGATGTCAAAGCAGGGTCGCTCTGATTGAGCATTACTGACCATGATATCAAGGTTGAAAAAAGATTTTAACTATAAGTAAATTGCATGAGAAAAATCGCCTTATTTAGCTAGCGAGATAACAATGGAAGATAATTTTGCGCGGCCTACAGAGTCAAAAACATGCTGGCCAGCATAGTGATCAATGTCGAAGAGGCAAGCTTTTTCCTATGCAGTAGTTCCATCTATGCCTAATGAAACTTTTTCAAGATATCGGGAATAATTGCATAAATGTACATGGTGAAATGATTAGCCCCCTCTGTCGGGCATGTTTTAGGCAACACGTTCATGAAAAACCATTATTCAAACTAATGGACATGAGAACCGTTGAGGTGAGAAAAAGCCATAAAACCAATATCACATAATCAATGATCCAATCACATTGTCAGAATAGCGTTGTCGACAGTTGATCTGAGATTATACATCAGGGCGAAATTAAATTTTGACAAACCAATATTTCAGTGATCCTGCTGAGTATTACAACATGGAACCAAGACCATTCAGTGACCTTCTAGTATCTCCATGACCGAGTGTTGACAAAAACAACTTGAGGACTACACATCAAAAACTGTTAAAATGAATGCAAGCAAATAACGAAATAAACAATAATCGACACAAGAGTTTTAAAGTGGTTCACCGACGGTATGTCGGCTACGTCCACTATCAGAAGTGAGGCAGGTTTTATTAGGTTTTATGACGTGTGTACAGAATACAAACGCCATATCAAGTCATATTCTACCACTACATACGCCAGCATCATGTCTTGTCCCTTGAAGCCAAAAATAGATGCAACCTTCAACTTCGTTAGTCCAACCTTGTACGACCTCTTGAGCCACTCCCCTTTCATAAAAACACATCTCTTATTTGGTTGAAACCAGTCTCGTAGTTGTACTAACATCACGACCAAGCAATCTTGCACAATGAAATCAATAGGTGGAGTCTTATGCACAAAGAACTCTAGGCAAGATCTCATGAGAAATCAAAGGCATCCCTGTCTGGAACTTGCAATCAGCAACCACAAGTTGTGCAGTACCATAGTCATGATCTCCATTAGCAAGGATGATCTGGATGATGCTGAGTAGCTTTGTCTCGAATTGCTCATCATCAACCCATTCATGAATCTTGGCAATGATTAGCTTCGGATTCGCAGAAACCAAGCCCCACACTGGGAAATCCTTCCTTGGCATAGCATAATCATCAGCCCTTAGCTTCAAACAAGGGCAGTAGTCTCCAATCCCATCTCCAAGATAAACAAATCTCTTGTTTCCAAACTCAGAAAGCAGCCTTTCGACAACCGGACCCTTGCACATGTTAGGAGGGCAGCGGCTGCAGCCATGAGGAGAAACGTTGAAGTCATGGTATGGCTTGATCCTAAGCCTTCCTTCTGCGTCGACTTTGCCAGGATTGGTATTGATCTCTGAGAAGCAGTGCCTTACCCCAAGATGATCCAAGACCGTCTCGATGAAAAACTCGTTGGCGTCGCTCACGATCCTCAGATCGCACCCGGCTGCATAGGCAGCCTTAATGGCAGGAACAACCCTAGGATGGATCGGAACTCGCTTCAGGACTTCCTTGACTTGATCGATCGTAACTCCTTGTGCATGCATCTCCTTCATCATCACATCCATAACAGTATTCCACGGCATGGTTGTAAGCAAATTGTTAAAAAGCTCAGTGAAACCCAACTCATCAATAACAAAGTTATCACTATCACACTCAATAATGGTTTTGTCGAAGTCAAAAACTACCACAACTGCCTCCATGACTATAGAAGGTAAATTAACCCTAACAACAACAGAAACAACTTCTCACAATCTCTGTGTTTGTGTGTTTCAGAGAGTAATTAACAACACAATAACCTACGGAGGAGACATATATAGTGTGTTTTAGTCGGTTTAACATATACGCGTGAAGGGCTAGGATGCAAAAATAACTTCTTCTTTTTTCTTCTACGGAAAGGAAGTAATGAAATCCTAAGTCAATTTGTCGTCGAGATTGAGTTTTTTTTTGTTTCCTTTCTTTGCGGCCAAATCCAAACTAGTCTCCATACTAACATTAAATTCTCTTCTTTTGTTTCTTTAATTCAATAAAGTGAAATTAGGGAGGTCGGCAAACTGAATTATTGGATCTTTTCTGGTAGCTTCATTCTTAATCTCCATACTAACATTATTATGTATTTATGTGACAGCTGATTGTACTTTCAGCAGGAGACCAATGCGGCTCTGATCATTAACGGTAACATCTGTAAGGATGAAGGATCTGGTACGTCCTTAGACTTGAAAGTACTGCAAGGCGCCATCCGGTTACAAGCTAAGGCTAATACTAAAAAAAATAGTGAAATTTGTGGGGAAACACCTCCACACATCCAGATTGCAGGGGCAACAAAAGTACATACAGAAAGAATCTCAAGCATTATATTTGATAAACATTAATGTTAATAAGTTATACACGAGTATATTAATTAGTTTGAAACAACCAAGTTGTACACATAATATTTAGTATGAGCGCTCCATCTTATAGCTTCCGTCACCTGTCAATTACTGGTTTCAACTAAGCCTCAGTGCCTCCCTTTATACCAAAAAAATAATACACAATTCCGACTTTCTGAAATAAGTCCCAAGATTGAACATGTCATCGGATGCAGTTTTCTGATCATTATGTGATGCTTAATAAAATTGAATGATATACACTAAGCTAAATTAGCCAAAAACTAAGAATTAAAGAAATAAGCGCCACGTCCTTTGCATATTGGACACACTCAAATTCAAGGGCTGTCAAGAAAATTCACACAAAGAACGCAGAACTCTTTCTGAAAGTTCAATTTCATTAATCATAATCTCACACTTCCATCTCCATAGTTGACAGCGAAAACAAGCCCTTTATAAGGCCATGAGAAAATTACAGAAGCGTCCTAAATTGACTTAAAAAGAAACTACTCCTGCCTTTCCCTCTTATACCCGAAAAATTGACTAAAACTACAGTAGAGTACCTTATTCACCAACTTTCCAAGCAAATACTTTCCTAAACAAACTTAACTTCTGCCTTTCCCTTGTTCCACATATACTATATGTTAAACCCCTTAACACAAATATACTAAAGAAACTGAAAAAAAAGGAAGTGTGACATGACACCGCGTTGATATTGAGGCTTCGGGCTTGTGCTGTAGCCTTGTTCTTCCTCAGCTGGCTTCTCAGGTCGTTTCGTTTCCTAGTCTAGTGATATGCATCATTATGTGGAAGCATTTGTATGAATGTATATGCTGTCTTATATAATTTTGAAATCGGACAGGAGGAAATCTGTGGGATCAAAGCAGAACGAAGAAAGATTGAACATATTATGAACCAGAATCTGCTGAGTAAACAAAATTTATCAGTCACTAAATTGGTGATATAACTTACCTAGGAGGGTTAGCTTGTGACTGGTACATAGGCAAGCACTTAACAATGCATTCATGAGTCGGCTGCACAAAGTATGCAATCTTCACAAGAAAAAAAAAGTTACATAAGAACAGACTATCCACATATATACAAACTTAACCATCAAAATAATGTTCTGATAATCTATCATTTTCAATGTTGGGCTCATATTTTCTTCTAGTTTCCTCCTTTTTTTTGCTTTCATGGTGACTGGCCAATCAAATTAATTCAATTTGGTGAGCCAAGAGGATTTTAATCGAGTCTCAGCTGCTAAAAGAGGCACATGCATAGCAGTCACAAACATGCTAGTCAAGTGGTAGTTGAGAAAAGTTGGTTAAGACTAAAAACACTAATTCTTCTTTTCTGTTGCATTCTACTTTCGATTGTCCATTTCAGAATCAGAAATAAGGTAAAGGGGTCCAAGAAGAGTGTTGAGAAGCTTACAGAGTATCTCTCTTGACCATTCCCCATAGCTCGGTGCATGGTGGATCTGCAGTTGCAAACAAAAATGTGGTTAACCAGTTTCCAAGTATATGGATTTGATAATAATAATTCTAACAGAAACGACCGGGAAAACACCTTAAGTACAATAGGGAACCGGGTGAATTAAGGTCATCAGATATCTGAGAGCCAATTAACGAGCAATGCAAACAAGTGATCACAAACATAAAATAGCTAGCCAAATAAATTTCAATCCTAGCCACACGAGTACACGACTACGATAGCTGCTTTGATAGTCTAATATAAATCAGACTTTCATGACTGGGAATTTACTAGTAAAGCCTAATTCGAATGTTCTGTTTAAAATGTTAGACAGTAAAACCACAGAGTAGAGGACGAAGGGAAAAAGAAGGGTAGGGCAGAGGAAGGGAGTGTGAGAAAGAAATCACTTGCACAACTGCATCAACAAATGAGAATTAGTCCATGATACAACAGAAATGCCAAGCCAATTTACTAATCAGCAAGGGGAACTAGCTTATAGCTACCATGTTCAACGGTAATCCACTTCAAACAAATCAAATACGACCAAGTATGCAACTACGCAACATACAGAGAAAGGAAAATTAAAAATGAGTAGAACACAAAAATGAGTAGAACACGCATAACCGATCTATCAATATTGGATATTGATGTCTTGATCCCATACAGATTTCCAAATCCTTAATCCCAAAAGTGACTAGGCCGGTGAACATGGACCAAAACAGAATTCGAAGTACTCCAGACAGAAAACATGCACGCACTCACACACACCAAAATATACAAACACACACACACACATTTACACACCTACACATACAGCAAAGACACAATGGATGCACAAATTCTGGTCCATGTCATATTATGTGAGAAGGTTTTTGATGCGTTGGCCGTCACACCCCTGCCACGCATCTCTCCTCCTTTTACGGGTTTGTGACCGGCAATGAATGCTATAAACTATCCCACAGCCGGAGTTACTAAGCAGAACTAAGAAGAGAAGAATATGACTCTGAAGAGCAATTTAGCAAAGCGATTCTAAAAAAACAGGGCTTTTTTCTAAATTGAAGAAAAAAAGTGATGCAATTTTCGATCACCTAATCGATTGTCATATTTGTTGAAACCTTGGTTGATATATCAAAGAACTAATTCGATCTCAAGGCATATACATGCTCTGAACTTACAGACCAATTAAACGATTCTAGCTCATCGACAAACTCTTAACACAAAATCCATATGATTATACAGTTAGGATAACTTACTTTAAAGCACCATTGCTCCAGTGCTCAAGCATGTCACCAATGTTCACAATAAATGCCCTGGCAGGAAAGATAATGACACCATAAGAGAACACAACAGTAAATTTTTGAAAATTTGCAAATGCTAGCTAGCACCATCTTTAGGCTCTAGGCAGAATCACCAACAAAAAGCCAGTGTCAATTGTCAAAATAGAAAAACAGAAACTAACCCTTTCATAGGTAGTACATTTTCCCAATTATGTACCTCGGCATTCTTATCCTTGCATATCTGCAATTAAGAAAAAACGACTTTAATAAGTCAACAAAAGCTTCTACCATAAGGGTAGTAAAAATACACATTTCAGGATATTGGCATACCTGCAACCCTGCTACATCATCTGTCGCCAAGAGCGTAAGCATGCCGATGTCAGAATGTTTCCCAGCTGCATATAATCCCTTTGATTCATCAGATACTTGACCTGAAGACATTTAAACAGAAAAGGGCTTCTCAGGTACTTCATTTCAACTTGAAATATTAACAAAGGCGGCCTCTTGAATGAGCATATATATGAAAACCCACCTTCATAACGCAGTAAGTGTAAGATTGAATAATTTTGCCCCAGGATCTCGGGTTTATCAAAAAAATTATAATCCAAATTTAGCGCCAGAGCAATAATCCTTGCAACAGCTCTACCTACCTCACTGAGTTGGATTTGGATTTGGAAGGAAAAACATAGAAGAGTTGAAAGAAAGAAAAGGATTAGCAAAATTATTGAATATGAACATGTGTAAAATTGTCAAAGAGGTTCAACAGCAGATACAAATGCAGTGAATATTTAAACAAAATAGTACTACTACATTTCAATTTTAATCACTGACACATCTTAAGCCATTAAAGAATGGCACTAATTCTTGTTCACCAATAGGATCCTTATAATAATTCATGCTGAACAAAATTCAAAGAGTTAATTATTCTTAGAATGCAACATATGACAGCCTGACAGCTTTGTACTTTATCAAAAAACATTATCATGCTTTAAGTAGGTACTCTTAAGTGATTTTTCTTGATACTTGTAGACAAGCAGTTTATAAGAGGCTATTCGATAATAATGAACAGTCAAGGTCATAACTGAACGCGCTGAAGGAAGATATAGAGTAAATTTCTGCAACTTACAGGGCTTGAGCATGATATTTCTCCATAGTATCTCTCCAACCGGGTAAGATATCTGTAAAAGAAAGAGAAACCACATGATGATGATGATTTGCATCATTTAAAAGGGTAGACTACTAAATGGATAGCGTCCACTTTCACATACCATCCTGAACCAAAAATAACCAAACTAAAGTATGTACTGAACCAAAACTTTTGTTCATTGTTTTGACACTCTGATTACTTATTAAAAACTTGGGCTTTCATATATATAGGGAGACCTTCCAATGATATCAATATCACAACTTCTTACAATTAAAAAAACGAGCTGAATTGAACTAAAAATAAGTTTTTAGAAGTTGAGGAAATCATGCCAATGTGACATACAGGGCGAGGGCAATCAGATATTGATACTCACTAAACCAAATAATATTACATACCTTGGGCAGGCCAAATATTTGGACCATGAAAGGGTATGGCAGGATCATCTTCAAGCACTTCTGCACCGATCGAATACCCTTCTTTACAGTCGCCTGCAAGCCTCACAAAAGCACTTCAAAATTAAGTAATATTTAGTAAAGGTAACTAATAATACAAGCTAGGGACAAAACCTTACCGTGCACTTGATTTTCAGGGTCTAAACGATCATCGAAAAGTGGAGAATACCCTCTAAGCTTCGGATTCAAAAAACTTCTTGCTTTGTGCAAACACTTCTTCCATAAACTCAGGGCTTATTCCATGGTTTTTCACATAGAAAAATCCAGTGTCTGCGCATGCCTGCACATACAATATACAACCAGTCTATAAACTATACACGATTATCGTTACAAGAGGACTAATGATCAAATTTTGAAAAATACCCAGAAGCAAACTCAGACAAATAAGCAAAACCTTTACTAGTGATATTGATCATGCGCTTGGGAAGTGGTTTGTGTTATAGTTTTACTGAATTTATTTCCTTTTCCCTTTTAGTTCCCACTTTATTTCCTGTGCCCCCACCAGGTTTGTTGCTAGTCTGCTACATGCCAGTAAGCCCAATATTTCTGGTAGCTCGATCTTTCATTCAAAGGCTCGCATAAACCACCAAACTTGCAGATCAATTTTCTCTTGGTTCAATTGGGTACATAGTTAGGGTTTGGAACTTTGGATTATGATGAATTTGAATAGGTTCAATTGGCCAGTTTCTGTTTCATGTTCAAGTTTTGCAGGTTTAAAGTAAACAACCATATTATTCGCAGAATGTATCATATTCAACTATATATGCATCCCATAATTCTCAGCTAATTGTTAGCTACCACAATTTTCTCAAAATTCCCTTGCTACTAAAGAGTAAATACTATGTCGTGGAAACTGCAGATGCTTTCAGTTCAGTAATCAAGTAATTAAACGAGCCTGTGTAAGCTTATGAATTCAGTCCTGCAGGACAGTCCATCACTCAACCCTCGACGATTCAAAGTGATGGTTCATCGTAAATTCAGCAAGTCTTTGGTACACTGGGTGTACACAAGCACCCGGTGAATTATAACTAATAATAAAAGTGCTGACTATTGGCATCAAAAATATGACTAATGAAATATGTTGTAACACCAGTCATAAATTCACCCGGGTGTACCTAATAAGAATTGGAGTAGTCGCAAATTATAGTGCGTGATTCCCTTAAGATGATCAATATCTATCACTAGTAAAGGTTAGGTTCTGATGTGAATCAAAATAGTAAATACTGTAGTTGAATTCCTGCAAGAAATTCAGGCCAATTCAGCACCTTCTAACAAGAAAGCAGTAGCCTTAATTCACCAAGAAAAGTAAAAAAATATCACTAGCATAACTAACTTATTACTACAAGAACTAAAACATCTTTCAAAATAATTAAGTGGGAAAGATCAAATTTTGAAAAATACCCAGAAGCAAACTCAGCCAAATAAGTAAAACCCAGAAAGGAATTGCCTTAATTCGATCACCAAGAAAAGTATTAAAAAAAATTAAAAAGAAAGAAGCAGTAACGAACTAAAAACTAACCCTTCTGATAAGAGAGACAGTATTTTGAAAATTAGGGCAAGAAAGATCGATGCAATTGATGTAGGCGTTTTTGACTGCCCCTAGTGTTGATGATGAAGAACTACTGTCGCTGTGATGATTTTCCATAATCTTTTTATTCAAGTTTTGTTGCAGAAGATACAACAATAAAAACCTCCAACTTCAATTCGTAGCAAACCTCCCTAACACAACTATATATAGGGCCCGGTTAACCTGCTAACTAAATATAGACCGTCGGATTGGACAAACAAACAAACGGCCCCGATTAACTCAATCACACAACGCGCGTCCAAATAAAATCAT
>ONZK01004618.1:0-13663 GCA_900322385.1 Pharnaceum exiguum | reverse complement strand
GGGGGGGGGGGGGGGGTGTGGAGTAAAACCAGCGACACCTTTCCTCTCCGCCTCCAATTGGTAACACTCTGATCTGATCTATCTTTTTTTTTATTCTATCCTCTCTTTCATAGCAACATTGAGAGAGTAAAAAGCGTGGATTGGTATGTAAATAAACCTAGAATCTTAATATTTTTTCCACATGAATTGATAAGATGTGATATATGTGGTGGTAACAATCAGATTTGTAGGATTTGTTTTCCTTTATTTTCATTTCACACAAGGATGTGTACTGTTTGTGTTTGACTTATTGTTGAGGAGTACTCAATTTTCATCAGTTGAGTTCATTTGAGATAAGTTCCGTTCTAACTTCTAAAGAAGGGGATCTGACATTTAGAGGAATGTTCACATAGCAAATTCACAGGATTGTTGGAAACAATGACATAGAGCTTCTTCTTTTTTTTTTTTAGCGGGGGCGAGGTAGTAGATATAATACAAAAAAGATTCAGGTATGGCGTATGGGTATATATATAATGCCAAGATAAAAAAAAGAAACATCACTAGTGATCATGCATAGGATTGTGTGGCAGTGTTTTTAGTCTGCTTCAAGTTTTTGTCCTCCACAGGTTTTCCCTGACAACAAATATCATGGGCATCATACTAGAGCTTGCTAATAATCTATCTGGAATCTATGCCGCAGGCCAAATATTTCACTGATTTGCTTGGGACCTTGGGTCTAATATCTACTTTCTGTCAACCTGGTTGTGATTTCTGAGGTCTGAATGCAGGAACTGCTTGACTTATTGATGAAGGTGAGCTGCCAAGGCTTTTGCTGAACTTGAATCTATCAATCCCATCTGCAAGTTAAGAACAGTTTGATCAAAATTAAGCATTGCATTCTTTTTCTTTTGCTAAACTCTGACTCATATTCGTACGTTGTAACTGTAGAGACTCTAGAAATGGTGGTCCTGCGCACTGCGGAGAAGAGATACAGCTTTTTAGCTTCTGTACAGAGGTGCATGTGCACTTGCAGTCTGCACTGTGAGAGACGGTGCGACTATATACATCACATTGTGAGTTGTGACCTATGTATTTCAACAGTAGCCTTTCATTCTGTGGCATTACTGGACAAAGTCTAGAGTTGCCATCTCCAATCATGAAGTTACTAGTACAAAGATGAAGTTGCAGTTGTAGTTATTTGAAAGATGAAGTCTATGTTAGAGCTGTTTATCATTCGTCGTATCACAAAAGGAATGGTTATTCTATCTAGCAGGAGATATAACGAAGTGCAGAATGCTCTTGGAGGCTCAGTATTGTGTTCAAATCACAAAGGGGTTAGATTTATCAGGAAAGCTAGTCTTTTGGAGCATCTGTGGATAAGTAATGACGATACTCATCTGCCTGGACTCTAGGCTTAACTCAGAATTTCAGATAATGTTGTACCTATAGTTTTTTTTTTTTTGAAAGCTTGTACCTACAGATTTGTGCATATGAATGTAAATTGTTTTTCTTTTTTTTGTTTGATGCTGCTCTTCAATCCACTTTTCAAACGTCGTGCTTCATGAGTTCTTGGCTTCTTTCTTTTCTTTTCTTTTCTGTTGGGAAGGTGTTGGCTATTTTGTGTACTCCTACATGGTAAACAAATTTGTACTCCTACCCACTTAGTGTATGGTATTAAAAGGGCCAATGTATTTTCATTTACAGATATTTTCCTGCTACTGACACAATCTCTTGCTCATACTCGATAACTCGAACTTAGCTTCATGTTGAGTAAAGACAAACAAGCCTTATTAGTGTTGGACATCTGCTTTTTTTTTTCTTTTTTCTTTTTTGATCAGAGGTGGACATTTGCTTTGTGGTACTTGCTATTTATCAACAAATTCCTCCTTTGTCAAAAAAAAAAAATCCTTAATCATCTTAACACAAAAGAGGAAGATGATGTTGCATATCATTCTCGATCAAAAATATGTCGTATGGAATATCGGAAGGTTTCAAGCATATTTGTAACCTGTTACAGAAGTTCAGTCATAAAGTTTTGTGCTGCTGCTTCTGGTTTCTGATGAGACTGCTGTGATGTTGTGTCTGCAAGCCTAAAACATTTGGCTATTTGCTGCTGTTACAAAGAGTTGAATCATAGCCCATCCATACACAATTTCATCTTAGGCAAACAACAAAATATAAAATCAAGTTGTGTAGATGATGCCGTCGCCTCTTAAGTGCAAAAAATATGGGAGATCCACTATCTGAAGACCTGACAGGCTGACACTAATTTACCAGACTGAATCCTCGATCAACTTTCAGATTAGCCCCATTTATGTAATACAGTACCAGGCCTTTCACTAGCAAGGAACAGAATAGAATACGCCATATCAACAATCAACAGTACAGTTGAACACTACTATTCCTTGCAGATTAGCATTATCTGTAGAGAATGCTCGGAAACCAGATCAGTATGCTCTTCCTGGCATATGAGCCAACGCCAAGTTTGTCAGAGATGCATAAGGCGAACACACAATGGACCCTTATACTAGGAGTCCCTAGTGCAGATGTCACGAACACACATTCTTCGTCGGCCTTGTCACTATGTGCTTCCAACCGGCCGGTAGAGGGATATTACTGAGCCACTATTTGCATCTCCAGGAATCATCACTTGGAAGCATATTTTCCCCAAGAGTACTCCCTTCACATGTACTTCAAAGACCCTCTCAAAGTCCGAGAGGTTAATATTTCGGATGTCAAAGCAGGGTGGTATATTTTAACATCCTCTCCATTAGCTTTGTAAGTGCGAGACGCTGCCCAACATAGTTTGTCACATAGACACACGATGCTCTCTTCTATGCGATTGGCTAAACTGGTGACTAGTACATCTTTTCCGGTTGATGTGGAGATAAATGCAGAAATTCATATGGTGAAATGTAATAGTGAAAACAGAGGGGAGAAAAGAGAACTCTCCACTCTCAGCCTCTCAGGAATGTTTTAGGGCTTTGAACACTGTTCAATTAAAATCATTTTGCAATTTGCATCATGTTAGTAGAAAGACATCACAAAATCAATGATTCAATAACATCAGCAGAATAGGATATAATAATCAATTTGCAAAGAATGGTAACATTGATCAAAGCTGATGACATTCATCAGAAACCACAATATTACACAGACAAAAATTTCAGTGATCTTGCCTATTACACTAGCTAACCGATGTGGAGTTAGTTGGAGTGGTAAGCACCTTCATACAGTTTAAATCGAGGACCCTCATTGGAAACTCACCCAACACAAGCTACCAGGTTTGTGACCCGGGTCAGGTCCGGATGTAGTCGGAGCCAAGCTTTGGTGATGGCAATTAAAAATTTAAAAAAAAGGGTGAAATAGGTAAAGGAAAAGTGGAAAACCCTAATTCTTGCCCAAAGGCTGCGCATATAATTATAAATATAAGTATATATCCCCCTCCCCCGTCCCTTGCCTTTCCCACAGTTCTAAAAAGAAGAAAAATGGATGTATTCCGGTTTAAACAAGAAGGCGAGAAGGTGCATCAGTATACTCAAAAGCAGCTAGTTCTGATCCGCTGTGCGAATAATGTACGAGAAACACATCCTTGCCTGGGTAGCAGCAATGGAAAGGATACTCAAAGATACGGTCGCATGGACTTCCACATGGTGGATCTGAATCATGATCGAATCTTGACAAATTGCCTTCCTAAGCTGTTGTGGGTTCAACCGGGGAATGGTCGTGTGGTGTCTTTGGGAGATTCTGTTTATGTCATCAGCACCTGCTTAGGTGGACTTGATCCTGCTACTACGATTAATCCTGATAAGATATACTATTTGGGTGGCTCTCGCTGTGATTTGGGTGACCCTGCAGCAGCATCTGGGTGGAAACAAATCCCTCTTCCAATTGGTCATAGTTTTGTGCCTCCTTCTGTTGTTTCACTTTCTGGAAAGTTATACACCTTTGGGTATAGGCTTTTTCCTGAGGTTTATGATCCCATTGAGAACAAGTGGAGCCAGTTATTGCACAGTGTGCCTACTCACCTGGAGGATTGTGTAGTGTCGAACCCTGTGGTTCCCGATCCTTCCAATAATCGAATTCTTCTCCACTTGTTAGGTTGTTTATACGCTTTTTATCCTGATCATGCAGAGAAAAACGTTGGTGTCAATAATGGTGACGGTAATGGTACCGGTGCATGGGTATGTCTCGACTCAAGTTTTTATGATTGGAGTGAAGTTGTGACGGTGGAGGATGATGTGTTATACTACAATGTTTATAGAAACAAATGCTTTGAATATAGGGCTTATGATTTGAAGAGCAGAAAAGTGTTGGATATTACGTGGGGTTCGCGGATAACGAATTTTGATATACGGTTGTTTGAGTTTGATGCCTTGATCAACTTCGGCAACGGGTTGCTGTGCCTGGCTGGTTTCACGCCTTATTTTGATGGTCGGCCGCCTAGGCCCTTAACGAATGACGCTATCTTTGTCAAGTTCAGAGTCAAGCGGGTCAGTGATTCAGTCGTTTGCGCTTATAGCCTCTGTCTGCAGTACTATACCCTTCCGGACACTGTACGAGTTTTTGATTATGTCCAGCTTTAGGTAACTTCTATTCTATTCTGTTGCATTATGGTGGGTGGATTGCTGGCCATACTTTTCTTTTTCACTCGTACATGCTTATGACATAAAGCAGTTGCTCAACCACAGGACCCTTGCACATGTATGTTAGGAGGGCAACGGCTGTAGCCATGAGGAGAAACGTACCTTGAAGTCATTTTTTATTCTTTTCCTGAGTCTCTTTATGCAAATTTGATGTGAAAAAAAGACTGTTATAAGTATTTGGAACTTTAACATTTTAGGTACCTGAGTTTTGAGCTAATTTCATTTTGGTTACTTGAGGTTTGTATATTATCATTTTGGGTGCCTGTGGTTTCGAAAATGTTAACACTTTGGGTATTTGACCGAAATCTGTTAAGTTTGACCGTTAATTTGATGACGTGTTTTGTTGTTTTTGCTAGGTTTGTGGGTGAAAACCCAAATTGCCCTTCATTTTACTGTAAAAACCCAAAGTAATATGTTAACACTTTGGGTATTTGGGATTTTCGCCCACAAATCTCACGAATATAACATGACACATCATCAATTTAACGGTTAAACTTAACCGATTAGGGTCAAATACCCAAGGTGTTAACAAAACAATAACCTTAGGCACCCAAAATGATAATATGCAAATCTTGGATACTTAAAATGAAATTAGTTCAAAACTCAGGTACCCAAAATGTTAAATTTCCTAAGTATTTTGTCTGTAACATTGACATCTAGGACGAACATTGTTTGCAATTCGCTGAATACAAAGTCAGAAAAACAAGACGTCAAATTGTAGCCTGATAAACCTTTAGTTATGGACTCATAATGAACCTGATCATAATGAACCTGATCACTGATAATGAACCTGATCACTGATCATTGACCATTGCAGCTGCTGCTGAGTACTGGTGACAGTGTTGTGAAGTTGTCTCTGCAAGCCTAAAATATTTGGCTATTTAATTTGCTGCTGTTACAAAAAAAATTGAATAATCGCATTACTTCAGTTATAAGGCCTTTGACGACAGATGCCAATTGTAATGTGCTGTGATCATTTAAAACCTGCAAATGAAAAAATAAAAACAGATCTTTAGTCTGGTCTTTTTACATGGCCGTGGTTAGCAGGTTACAGAATAAACGAGATTATTATTTTTGGCAGACGGATTCAATTCTAAGACCATATAGATGTCAGCAAAATAATGTATATCTGCCATCCTCGTAAAACCAGAAGAGAAAACATATCTAGGATTAATTAGCCGATACATACGCAATTTCATCTTAGGCAAACAACAGAATATGAATCAAGTTCTGCAGATGATTAGCATTGTCAGTAGAGAATGCCCAGAAACCATACCAGGCCTCCTTAGTCTGCTCTTCCTGGCATATGAGCTAAGGTCAAGTTTGTCGCATAAGGCGAAACACAATGGAGAGTCCCTAAGTAACACAGTTGTCACGAACTCATGTGTCCGTCAGCCTTGTCACTACAAGCTACCAACCGGTATAAGCATGTGGCCCAAGGCCTTCCACGGTACTAGCCATGGGGCAGAGAGATATTACTGAGCCACGTACTCTTTGCAGCTCGCAGGAATCATCACTTGTAAGCATATTTCTCCAAGAATACTCCCTTCACATGTACATCAAAGACCCTCTCAAAGTCCGAGAGGTTAATATTTTGGATGTCAAAGCAGGGTGGCAAATTTTACATCCTCTCCAATAGCTTAGACAGTCAGAGACCTGCCCAACGTAGTTTGTCAAATAGACACACGATGCTCTCTTCTATGCGATTGGATAAGCTGGTGACTAGTACATCTTTTCTGGTTGATGTAGAGATAAATGCAGAAATTCACATGGTGAAAGTAACAGTGAAAACAAAGGGGAGAAAAGAGAACTCTCCACTCTCAGCCTCTCAGGAATGTTTTAGGGCTTTGAACATTGTTCAATTAAATGCAATTTGCATCATGTTAGTAGACAGAAATCATAAATCAGTGATCCAATTCAATAACATCATCAGAATAGGATATTATACTCGATCAATTTGCAGAGCATGGTAACATAGATGATAGATCAAAGCTAATCGATGACATACATCAGAAACCACAATATTACACAGACAAAATTTTCTGTGATCTTGCGAAGTACACTATTACTATTACATTGAACAAGATGACCTTCAATAGAAGGATGGAATAGGTAACTGATGTGCGGTTAGTTGGAGTAGTAAGCAGATTCATACCGCTTAATTAAGGACCCTTACAGGAAACTCACCCAACACAACCAGGTTTGTGACCCGGGTCAGGTCCGGATGTAGTCGGAGCGAAACTTTAGTAAACCAAAAACTAAAAAAAGAGAAAAAGGATGAAATAGGTAGGAAAACCCTAGCGTCTTGCCAGAGGCTGCGCATATAAAATCTAAACAAATATCCCCCTGCCCATCGTCCCTTGCCTTTCCCCCAGTCAGAAAAATGGATGTACTCCGGTTTAAACAACAAGCCGAGAAGGTAGATCAGTATACTCAAAAGCAGCTTGTTCTGATCCGCTGCCAGAATGATACACGAGAAATACACCCTGGCCTAGGTGGCAGCTATTCTAATCGTAAGGATAGTTTAGGATACGCTCCCATGGACTTCCACATGGTGGATCTTACACATGATGAAATCTTGACATTTTGCCTTCCTAAGATGTTGTGGGTGCAACCGGGGAATGGTCGTTTGGTGTCTTCGGGAGATTCTGTTTATGTCATCGGCACCTGCTTAGGTGGACTTGATCCTGCTACTACGAATAACCCTAATAGTATATACTATTTGGGTGGCTCTCGCATTGATTTGAGTGACCCTCAACAAATACCTCTTCCAATTCGTAAAACTATGATCCCTCCTTCTGTTGTATCACTTGGTGGAAAGATATACACCTTTGGGATAAGGCTTTTTCCTGAGGTTTATGATCCCGTTGAGAACAAGTGGAGCCAGTTATTGCACACTGTGCCTACTCATTTGGAGGATTGTCAAGTGTCGAACCCTGTGGTTCCCGATCCTTCCAATAATCGAATTCTTCTACACTTGTTAGGTCGTTTATACGCTTTTTATCCTGATCATGCAGAAAAAAACGTTGATGGTACCGGTGCATGGGTATGTCTCGACGCAAGTTTCTATGATTGGAGTGATGTTGTGACCGTAGCGGATGATGTCCTATACTACGCTGTTTCTCTACGCAAACGCTACTTTGAATATCGGGCTTATGATTTGGAGGGAAGAAAAATGCTGGATATTAAGTGGGGCTCGCGACTTATCGATTTTGATATAGAGTTGTTTGAGTTTGATGCCTATATCAGCTTCGGCAATGGGATGCTGTGCCTGGCTGGTTTCACGCCTTATTTTGATGGTCAGTCGCCTCAGCTTATCTTTGTCAAGTTCAAAGTCAAGCGGGCCGGTGATTCAGTCATTTCCGCCTCTGGCATCTCTCTGCAGACCTATGCCCTTCCATCCACTCGCCGAGTTGTTGATTACATCCAGCTTTAGGTAAATTCTAAGCCAGAGGTACAGACTGATGTTGTCCACAATACATACAAAGGAGATTGATATACTCTGTAAACTTTGGTCTTAGTATTGCACAGATGCCAATTGGTCTTGTGTTGTGATAATGATCCATGTTCATTTAAAACCTGCAAATGAAAATATAAAAGCGGTCTTTAGCCTGATCTTTTTACGTGGACATTCTGCAATTAAATCTGCTGAAATACAGTTTGATAAACATCAAGTCACCCGGCCCCTTTCAATTCTATGCTTGGTCGTCAAGTAAAATTATCTTCTTGTAGGATACTTAACCATTTAAAAAACCTTAAGGATTCACAATAATGAGCCTGATCAGAGAGATTATGTCACACTTAGCAGCTGAGAACCCACAAGTGTCATAGTACTTTCAAGAATTGAACAGCCGATTGCTAAAAGTAGCATGATGCAAAGTGTTCGGTCTATTTCTGGATGGATCCGTTGATAGGGCTCAACCTCATCAGCAGCTAGTTCCGAAGCAGCCTCTGAGCTCCATCATCTATGCTTTACTTGTGATCAGCTATCTTTGAATAACTCTTTTGTACCAGGTAGGCTTATTTATATCTGAACGTTCAAAAACGTATCATTGCAGCTAAACAAAGACAATTTGAAGGTGTTTAGCTGATTGCTGATATGCTTTTGAGATATTAGATATATAGGCCGAACTAAGCGTGAAAGTGAAACTCTGACAGCCAACAATCTTCAGTGTCTAGACTTCTGTCAAGTACTGCCTGCCTTTAGGTAGAATTTCCGACTTCAGAAATTTTCTGGTGAACGCAGACCCTGACAAAGAAGTAGCCATCATATGCATTCACCTTCAGCTTCGTCTCATGCTTCAAATGAAGCTTATAAGAATTCAAGTGAGAAAGACAAATAGTCTAAGGTCTTAAGGCTGTTGAATACTTCCCTAACTTCTGCAAAACACGCCCCTCATTGTTTTGTTTCACTCCCCATAGGTTCTGTTTCAGTGTTTCACTCACACCAAGTTCCATTCTGTCCAATATATTTTCGACTTATTTAAGCCAAGCAGTATAGTGATATACTCATGTTGTCCACAATACACACAAAGGAGCTTGATATACCTAGTACCTTGGAAATTTGGAGACTTTTGGAGCATCCGCAACAAGCATTAGTATTTTCATCAGTTTATCAGTAATAAGAATATAAGATTCAGATACATTTTGAAGATACTCTTATGTCTGAACATATTCCAGAAACTCAAAGTAAAAAAAATAAAAATTGTACTGTACCTACAGAATTTTCATCAATGTATTGGTATTGCCTTTTTCCATGCTCTATTCAACCTTCTTTTTTGAATAATGATGCTTCTTGGCTATATTAGTAATTTAGTATACTACATGGTAAAGAAAATTTCCTTAGGTGTTCATTTTGACAATTTTGATATGGTTTAAGGACTACAACTGAATTTCATTCAAGTGATACTTCTTGCTAGTGATGTAATTTATTGCAGAGATTCTCAAGGGCTAGTTGAACACAGACATTTGTGCATATTTGCTCTGCGCTACTTCCTTGATCAGATGTATATATTAACAGTGTTCTCAGTCTCCTTACAAAGTTCTGAAAAATATTTGTTACAAAAGTTCAGACACAACCTTGATGCTTTGAGAGCTGATATCAGTATCTGCATTTTTGTTACAACAAACCATTAGGAGTTCCCAACTCGTTGCAAATCGAGGCGATTTGCTGCTCTAATGATAAGCCTTGAGGATTTTTTGCTGCTCTAGTGATGTACAGATGCAATTTGTGCAGTCTTTTAGTTACTGATATTGATTCGGGTTTAAACCTGTAAATGGAAAAAATTCTAAACTTTGGATATACAGACGAAGTATGGACTTCAGTTTTTACAGGGCTTTGTTCTGCACCTAGAGACAACAACAACAACAATCCCAGTCTAATACCAAATTCCGGGACAATTAGTATGACAGCGTATTGCAAATCTATATCCATTTGGATGCTTGGATACCTTATGTATTTGTATCTCATTGATGGTAAATGTTTTCCCTTACATCCAAAATACAACCCCTTGGGGGTATTTATAGGCCTTAAGGAGAATTCTAGAGCATAATAAACAAATACAAATATCTTATCTCTAGATTCATCTTACTAGATATTACTAACTAAATCTAGATTATTTTAGCTAGATATTGATCTAGCTTAGTCTAGATAATTCTACTACACTCATAAGATTTTTTAGATTATTTCTAACATTTGTGTCATCCTAACTAAGGCAGAATCAGAAAAACAAAAACAAATCTAGGGCTAGTGTCCAATTTTCTTCATAGGCAAACAACATAATAGCACTGCTGAGACAGTCCCCTTCTGTCGTACAAAAAAAGGAGCCATATTATCTGAAGACTCTAAGACAGTAATTTACTGATAAGAATCATCCGTTAACCATCAGACTATTCCCTCTTATGTACCTGGTTTCGCCATTAGCCAAGAACAAAACGGAATTAGCCACATCATCGGCAGTCAACTATACTCCTTGCAGCTTAGCATTCTTACCAGAGAATGCTCAGAAACCAACCTAGGCATCCTCAGTCAGCTTCTCCAGACAAATGAGCCGGATCCAACTTTGTCAGAGCTGCATAAGGCAACAAAATTAACCCTTACCTCATGATTCCCTAACTCAGCAAGTCAGCTGCATTTTGTGTCATTGTTCATAAGCTCCGGTAAGGCGTGCTTGAAACCTGTATAGCCATGTGACCCAAGGCACGCTGCAGAGATATATTATAGAGCCACTCTTCGCAAAGATCATCACTCAGGAAGCATGGTTCATCCCAAAGAATACTCTCTTCATATTTATATCAAAGACCCTCTTAAAACTAATATTCTGGATGTCAAAGCAGGGTGGTTCTGAGAGGCCAGCGTTATTGACCATGATATGTATCAAGCGTATAAAATTTATTAACTATTAAGTCGACTGCACGAGAAAAATCGCCTTGTTTAGCAAGACAGCCAGTGACTTAACAATATGCACATGGTGAAAAGTAATAATGAAAACAGAGAAAAGAAACGAAAAGCTCCCTCTGTTGGGCACTTGGGCATGTTTTAGGCAACACGTTCAATGAAAACCCATTATTCAAACCAATGGACATGAGAATAGTTGAGGTTAGAAAAAGCCATAAAATCAATATCATCAATGATCCAATCACATTATCAGAATAGATACGATAATCTATTTGCATAGCAGTGTGACAATTGATCTGAAATTATACATCAAGGCAAAAATAATCGACAAACAAATATTTCAGTGATCCAGCTGAGTATTACAACATGGAACCAAGATCATTCTATTACCTCCTAAGTATCTCCATGACCGAGTGTTCACAAACAACTACACCAAAAACTTATCAGAAGAAAGACATGATCTATGAATAAATCAAGTAATATTCTAGCACTACATACGCCAGCATCATGTCTTGTCCCTTGAAGCAAAAACTAGGGAAATCTTCCAACTTTTTCGTGACTCCAACCTTGTATGACCTCTTGAGCCACTCGCCTTTCATTAAATCACATCTCTTATTCGGTTGCAACCCCGTCTCGTAGTTGTACTAACATCAGGACCGAACAATCTTGCACCAGTGAAATCAATAGGTGAAGTCTCATGCACAAAGAACCCTAGGCAGGATCTCATGAGAAATCGAAGGCATCCGCGTCTGGAACTTGCAATCAGCAACCACAGATTTGGCAGTACCATAGTCATGATCTCCATTAGCAAGGATGATCTGGATGATGCTGAGTAGCTTTGTCTCGAATTGCTCGCCATCAACCCATTCATGAATCTCTGCAGTGATTAGCTTCGGATTAGCAGAAACCAAGCCCCACACAGGGAAATCCTTCCTTGGCATAGCATAATCGCCAGCCCTTAGCTTCAAACAAGGGCAGTAGTCTCCAATCCCATCTCCAAGGTAAACAAACTTCTTGTTTCCCAACTCTGACAAAAGCCTCTCCACCACAGGACCCTTGCACATGTTAGGAGGGCAACGGCTGCAGCCATGAGGAGAAACGTTGAAGTCATGGTATGGCTTGATCCTAAGCCTTCCTTCTGCGTCGACTTTGCCAGGATTTGTGTTAATCTCCGAGAAACAGTGTCTTACCCCAAGATGATCCAAGACCGTCTCGATGAAAAACTCGTTGGCATCACTCACGATCCTTAGATCGCACCCAGCAGCATAGGCAGCTTTAATAGCAGGAACAATCCTCGGATGGATAGGAACTTTCTTCAGGACTTCCTTGACTTGTTCGATTGTAACTCCTTGTGCATGCATCTCCTTCATCATCACATCCATAACAGTATTCCACGGCATGGTTGCAAGCAGCTTGTTAAAGAGCTCAGTAAAACCCAATTCTTCGATGACAAAGTTATCACTATCACACTCAATAATGGTTTTGTCGAAATCAGAAACCACCACAACTCCCTCCATGACTGCTAGAGAAAACCCTACGAGTGAAAAGAACTTCTCACGAACTACTATGTGTTTGAGTGTTTGATCAAGAGTAATTAACAATAATGACCTACGTAGGAGGAGGCCTGGACTTATATATGGTGTATCTAGGCGGCTACGTTGAACATACGCTAGAAAAATAACATGGGTTGTCAACAAAAAGAATAACCCTACGACTACCAGTGGAAATTACAACTTCTCACCAACTTTCAGAGAGTAATTAACACCAATAACCTACGGAGGGAGACATTATCTAGTGTGTTTACTTTAGTCGGCTACGTTTAACATACGCTAGAAAATATTCTGGAGGTAGTTTGTTTGTATATTCTGGTAGTTTGACATGCGCGTAGCTGGAGTTGTGTATCAGGTGTTTACTCGGTTTACAGCTTTACGCGTATAGGGATTAAATATTCTTGAGTAATTAGTTACCTGAAAACTGCAAATCAAAATAAATTTTCTGTTAGAACAATCTGTTTTATTCTTATGCGAGTTTGATTGGAAATAAAGAAAGACTGTTACTAGCTTCTTATGCTACAGCTGTTGGACAATATCTCGAAGACTAAACAGTCTAAATAAACAAAATCTCTTTCTTTTTTTCTTTTGAGAAACCTTTTATTTATAAACAATATCTCGAAAACTTGGTTACTAATGCTTTGCCTCAAAAAACACAATGATAATGCCATATGGCTGAGCTATCAACTCTAGCCATTTTGGAGAAATCTGTTGTCTGTCACACTGATATCTAGGACGGGTATATAGTCTGCAATTCACTGAATACAATGTCATTTGAAGTCAAATTGTAGGATACTAAACCAATAAACCTTCAGTTATGGACTCACAATGAGCCTGATCAGTGATTATTGCTGCAGCGCAGCTGAAAGTACAACCATTCCTAGGTAGGCAAGGAAAACCTGTATTAGTACTTTCACGAATTAAACAGCGGTTTGCTAAATTTGGCATGATGCAAAGTGCCCGGTCTAGTCCTGGATGGATCCGTTGATAGGGATCAACCTCATCAGCAATTAGTGTCGCAGCAGGCACTGAGCTCGATCATCTCTCTATGCTTTTTCACTGTCAGTAATTACTACTTTAATACCCCCCCC
>ONZK01004617.1:21062-34001 GCA_900322385.1 Pharnaceum exiguum | reverse complement strand
CCGGTACTTATCGGGTCGGGTACGGGTCGGCATATCGACTACCCGAAATCTCGGGTACCCGACCCGAAATTAATTATCGGGTCGGGTACCCGACTTTGCCCACCCCTAACCACAACCCTATCAAAGAAACCCGCTTCCTCAAGGAAACCCCGTGACCTTTGCTAGATTTCTCTTCTTTTTTTTCCTTCTAAGAGAGACGGAAGTACAGTATTTCATTCAATCAAAGAGTATAACAAGCACCCATCATAGGCCCCTTTTATTCAAAATTAACTGACTGTCCATGCTCCATCATAGGCCACCAAGGACCATTCCGCTGATTAACCCTCACATAGAGACTGACATGATGAAATCCCCACAAACGCAAGTCTCTTCCTCACCAAGAACTTCATAGGAATTCTATATCACCAGCTGCCCTTTAGCATTTTTAATAACTCTCAGTTTTGACAGTATTTGAAACAGGGGATTGGACCTATCCAGAAACTCATCACCCAGTAGTTGTCTCTTCATCTCCAATTTCAGTTGCAGTTTTATTTGACACATTACATTAGATACCTCTGGAACACTCTTTGCAGTCTCCTGAACAGATTGTGACACCATCTCTTTTCTCCTCCAAACTCGTTTATTCTTTTTTCCCTACAACCCACTCTTTCTACCTGTCCTAGAAAATGTTAATGTCAAACACAATATGGTTTTCATTCAAACTCTACAGCCTACTCGGATAAACATCCTCATTCACCCAGAAAAAGAATTATGTTTGGAAATTCAACAATCACCAGCATGCAAGCTCGGCTCCATTTTCCCAATTTGTACACCATTCGTCTCAGTAGGAGTAGCAAACAACAAGAACAAAAACAAATCACTGTAGGGGGTCAGGATTCCCCTGTTTGAACCAACCAAAAAAAACAAAGAGGCTGTTTGTGTGATTGACCCTAGATGCATTGAAATATTTCCGCGACTTCACTAAAAATAAGAAGTATTGGAAGTTTTCTTAATCCATCTTGATTTACCCCATAATCACCCAAAGCTGCTGAAAGATAGAATAATTCTACAACTACATCGGCAATGGACGTAAAAGCGAGCTTTACTGAAGAGTCACACTTCTCCCAGTAAGACTGGCCTGGCTGTGGAGGCAGTTGCGAACTATTGGTGCAGGACTTGACCAAGGAGCAACTTAAGAAGCAACCAACTTTTAGCTAAGGTTACACACAACATGCTCAGACGTAGTCTTGAGCTCAAATCCGCACCATTACGCCCAGCAGAGGACAAGTGGCCAAGGAGAGAACGACATGTTCAAGGCGAGGAAGGTATGGTACTATGGCGTGAGGGTCAAATATTTCACACAGCTCTCATTTCTAAACACATCTGTTCAAGAACCCCAAAATGGAGGCCTGGCTAAATTTCCTCACTAAACAAATCCATCTGGGGCACACTTTGGGTCTTGTGTACAGGAGAAGTTCGGGAAAACTTAAATTGGTAGGGGTATGACTGAGTGTCCCAAAGTTCGTAAAAAAGAACCCCCCATCCACCCCCTATCTCACTCGATAAAACCAACTTCATAGTATTATTGTTTCCAACAACTAAATTAAATGTTTGATACATAGAAACTGTAAGTTGAGATTCAACGCTTTACTACATCAGAATCGGATCAGACATCAGAATTATAATGAGAAAGGGGTTAAGGGAAGAGGAAGTGGAAATTTGTCCCAGCTGATTGTCATAGAGTAACTAATCGGGAGTAAAAGATAGGGGTAGCTGGTAGAGCAAAGATAATCTATGCACGTGTCTTTGCCCTTGGGCATTCGGGCCAAAAGAGTTAAAAAAGAACCAAGTCTGACATTCCAAAATTGTAATGCCTATAATTTCCCTCCAATCAATTATGATTTAGCATACACCCAAATACCAACAAGTGCATTCAGAGAACCAATTGCTCAAAGATAATTATAACAGAAGCAACTACCATAGGTGGAGGGACAAATACAAGTGAATTGAGCCTGAACGCCCACTCTTTCTCTTCAGTCAAATGGGAGAACAAACAAGAAATAATTGGAACAAAGGAAAAATAAGAGTAAATCATCGAGGAGCGGAGAGCTTACTAGGCCTAAACATTCAGTGAGGCAAAGATCACATCATCTCACACCTTAAACACAGCAGGTCATCTTGATCATCCTATGAAGTCATCTAAAATCATTTGTTTTACAATTTTGATCAAACTGTGAAGGATTTGGAACAGAGGTACAAGATAAACAACAATTCAATCTCTTTACCTAAATAATCAGGCTTCTAAAATTTCTCCATCGCTTTCCTATGACTTGATATTCAAGAGAGCCTTAGCAATACATTGCTTGGAGAGAAGTAGAGTCACAATTCACAGCAAAGCCTTTCCTGTACATTGCCAAAGAGCACCATTAACACTAACTCAAATCAAGAAAAACGTGCAAAGTCATCAACAAATCAGCGAATGATCAAACAGAACTCCATAACAGCACAACATATGCGCGAAGTTTTATCTGATGAGATCACCTTATTGCCTTGGGCATATCATTAGAATAAGCAATGATCATACAAAAAAAGGGTGGAAGTAAAGATGATGAGAAAATAACATGAATTCAACCCAACATTACACATGATCAATAAAATGACATCACTAAGCTGAGTCATGTAGCCTAATTAACCGATCCAACCTTACACAACGGCCCAACAAATGACATCACTAAGCTGATAAGAGTGAGACTCCATAGTCTAAGCAACTAGATGGCATCATTATAGTCCAACTTGACGATTTTGAAAAATACAAAATTGGACTCATAGAATTACCACACGAACCAATTGGAAGTAACAAAACCTTATCTTTACAAAATCTAAGCAAGCGGAGAGCACACCAACAACTCAGCTAATCCCATCTCCTTCACGAGAGCTTCATTGTCCATTTCTTCTTCCCTCCAAGGAATTGTCGAGGTGTACATAAAGCTCAGCTGCTAGGCACATGATTGCTGAATATACCATTTTCTTCCGCTGCAAACGATCTCAGTTCACAGTAAGAATCGAAATTCTCTTGTAAGGACAGAGAGTTCACATTTCTGATGGACGATTAGGGGGAGGAGGACGACGCCATGTACTCTCCCTCTCCCTGTCCCTCTGGAAGTTTTCTCAAACTTTCTCGGTAGGAGCCTGTTTGGCCTGTGTGGTTTGGAATGACAGGCTACCAATACTTCACCTGAGTGGCGTAAGTGATTTCCTGTTAAAGCCTTCAAATGTCACAAGGACAAATTGTCAGGATGAATCGGCGTTTCTGCAAAGCTAGCCCTAGCATATGGACAACCACCGCTCTTTGACAATGTATAGTCCTGTGCATTCTCTCTAATTAAACCTAAGCATGTAGAGAGTAGGTGCATTGGGCCTTTCAAATTGAGAGAACATATTTGCTTGAAAATTATATCCAACAATGTAACAACTAAAAAGGCCGGTTGAAAGGAAAGAGGGAAAAAGAGGACATTCAATTTGGCGAAACCTAACATAATGTGTTCGTTGTCCAACAGAATTGAGAAATGATTTTGGGTTCATGAATGATTTATTTATTTCTGGAAAATGGAGAAATTGGAATTTCAGATAAGGGTTTTCTAGTGAGATTTGGAAGGGAGGACTGAACCAAGTTGAGCAGCCAGAATTGGAAAGATTAAAGGCTGAGTTTTTATCATTTTGCTTTAATGAAAAATGGGCTATGGGCCTGGTGGTCAGGACTTTGGCGTGACCCATATTACATAAATGGTCGAATAAATAACCACACCCACACAGAGGTCCTATTTGGGAACAATTTGCTTATGCTCTTTTAGCATATCATATGTTTTTCTCCCTCACATCAATCAATCTGCTATTAAATCTGCTATTTGTTATTTTTGTCTTAACTCTCTCACATCAATCTGCTAACTGCAATCTACTTCTGCTAATTTCCCAAACCTGTTTGCAAACATTGTTATCAAAGCTTATAACGATAACAGTTTGATGATTATTTTTTTAATGTTTAACCCATACATGAACTTGCTTTATTGTTTATACAAGTGAAAGTAATAACTGTTTCCAGAAAACTTGTGTAGGAAAATTTTCCAAGCTAAAGCTGCTGCAGTCGTACCTTCACAATTTCTGAACAAGATCTTATTGACTGATTACAATACAGCTGATTTGCATGCACCTCAGCTTCTTAGAGGAACAATAAGAGCAGCTCTACGCCTCTACATGGTTACTCGGAAGATTCACAACGTATACTGAACTGTATCGGTGTTACGTTATTATATCACGAGGACGGGATCCATAGGTGAAAAGCAAAACGCGTTTTTTTAGCTCTGACCTCTCTCCTCCCCATTTCTTCCCCACTCTCTCACTTTTGACCAACATTTGACCGGCCAGGAACGGCCAGATTCTTACCGGAATCCGGTCGTTCCTGGCTGGTTCTCTATCTTTTACCGCTCTTTTCGTTTCTAGTCTTTGTTTTGTCTTCTTTGCGTGTCTTTTGTGGTTTTTCCTCTTTCCCATCTTCACTTTTTCTTGCCAGATCTAGTTGTTTAGGGCGCCGGTTCCCCTCTTCTTGTTGCTGCTGCAAGATGTCCCGAGGCTTGTCCACAAGCTTGGGTTGGTGATGTCTCTAATCTTATAGCTTGTGTGGTTTATGTTGGTTTCTGGTTTTTTTTATATTTAGTTTCAAGTCCCTTGTTTGAGTCATTTACTTTTCTGTCTTTCGTTTAGTTTTAGTTCTTTGTTCTTCGTTCCAGCCTTGGTTTAGTTGCTGGTCAGGTTGTTAGTTGGTGCTATCGGCCAACGTCGTGGGTCACGTTCTAGTCTGGTTTAGGTTTTGAAGTCTTGTATCAAGACTTTAGTCATGAATAATTGCGAGGAGCTGAGGGTGGCTATCGTTAACAACTTCTTTGATGATAATGTTGTGGGTGATTCTGATATAGTGGGTTTCATTAATCGCTTGGAGAATCCGAAAGGGATCTTTTCTTTTGTGGATTCTAGTAAGATTGAGGGTAATGGGTACTTTAAGAAAAAGATGTATCAACAAGCAGTGGAGGTTTATTTCAATTCTCTTAATCTTTTGGTTTTTGCCAAGCCAAAGAACTTTGATGATCATAAGGTTTTTTGTGATCTTGCCGTTGTGATGTGTCTTAATTTAGCTGCTTGTGCTCTTAAGATGCACGATTGGGAAAAAGCTGAGGCGATGTGTTCTTTTATCCTGTACTTTCAACCCAAAACTGTGAAAGCTCTTCTTAGGAGGGGTGTTGCGTTATTGGAACTTAAACAGTTTGATGAGGCTTACAGGGATCTAGTTGAAGAATCTAAGCTCGATCCAACTAATCGTGAAGTCCAGGTTAAACTCAATGAGGTTGAGGGATTGTCTTCTCTTCATAAAAGACGGTTTAGTTTTGATCCCTTCATTATGACAGGTCTCGGAAAGGAAGGAAAATGGATGTTGTAGCTGAAACTGGTAATGATGTTTTACAGAAGGAAGTTGTTGGAAGTATGAAGGATCACACTTCCAAACAGATTGAAACTAAGATGGATTGTATTCATTTTAGTCCTCAGGTTTGTAGCACCAAGTGCATAGGTGCTCAGGAGACTATTTCGACAGTTCATACTTTGAGTGGTATGTAGTGATTCCGTGATGGAAGAAACTTTTATCCCTCAAGAAGAGCCAGTCACTGATGATCAGATGGCTCCGATCTCTGCTTCTAATTTCCAGACTTCAACAACACCAATTGTCGCAGGGGCTAATTATCGGTTCCGCAACCGAAAGAGGCGAGGCCCTACTCTTTGCATCCCTTCGAGTGTTAATGGGATGCTTGCCAGTGGACAAGAAGCTACTTTCCTTCATCCGAACAGTGTGAGTTTCATTAATGTAAGAGCCAAAAAACCAAGCACAGTTAAGTCTGAACAAGTGCACCTTGGAGAAATTTCTAGTGTAGATTACGCTATGTCGTGTAGCCTGGATGTTAACGAGCAAGATCAAACACTTGAAACTAGTTGTGTCTCATCTGTTGATTCCAATACGCATTCTGATTCTTCTAGTTGCGTTATTGACCCTATAATGGAGGAAGTGTCTTCGAGCTTTGTACCTATGGATAGCGTGTTTTCACCTTTTAAGTCTAAGTCGGGTGCAAGCAAGCGGACTAAGTATTCTCCTCGTCCATGTACCGTGGTTGAAGTTTCTGATATCCATTAGTTTATGGGAAGGCCTAAGGCTTTGAAAAGGATCAATTGTACTACCAACAAGGCTTTTGGTTGCAGGTCGACTAGTGGACAGAAGTGGTCAACTGTTGGAAGAAAGCTGTAAGTACATCATTTTGTATTAGGAGTTATACAAAATACTAATGATGATTAAACCACTTATTGGCATTTATTTAATATTATTAGAGGTGACAACGAGCCTTGAAGACTTGAGAAAAGGAATGGCCCACCGACCCATTATTGAAAGCCTATCCCGATTAATTAGTGTTTTTTTTTATGAAAGGGACCCCGAAGGGTCTCAATTTGTATTAATAAAGTCTAAAAAATCATTACAAGCCAGGTTTACTATCTCCTCTGGCATGTGTTTATCCTCCATCCATATACGATCCTGGAAATCGTATGGTTGGAGCTTGACTAAACTATCGGCAACTTTATTAGCAGTTCTAGGAAGGTACGAAAACGAAATAAAATCAAAATACGAAGACCATAAAAGAATTTCCTCTAACACAAAACCTATAGTAGATCGCATCACTTGCTTCTTCTTGAGATGGGCAATCAGAACCGAGTTATCACTCTCCGCCTCTAAACGCCTATAAGCCTCCCAAGCTATCTTAAGACCAAACAACAAAGCCTGGGCTTCCTGAAACTCGATGTTACAATATCCTTGGGCTTGGTGGACCGCTAATGCTACAATATCCCCATCCGAATCGCGCACCACACATCCCCACCCATAGCCCCAATCGCCAAGGCACCCAGCATCGGAATTGAGCTTCCACGTTCCAGCGAGAGGAGGACGCCATCCCGGCTTTGGTGGATGCTGGCTTGGATTGGTCTTTTCATTGGCAAGTCTGTACGCAGTAACAAAAGAGGAAGAAGGACTTACTGAGCTAGAGATTTTTGAACTGTCACCATGGATTAGACTGCACCGCGAGTTCCAAACCGACCATGCTGCTGCAAATATCAAACCACTGTCTATCTTGCCATCTGCTTCTATGATACGCGTACACCATTCCAGAACTGAAACACCATTGGTGTTAAGCAGGTTCCTCGGCCATGGACCTGTATCCCAGATTTCCTTAGCAAACTGACAGTCGACGATAGCGTGCAAGGTGGATTCCTCCGCAGCGCAACAAACCTCACATTCAGTATTGAGGTCAGGGAGTCTTCGATTCAGGTTCTCTTTAGTATTCAATGCCCCATTAAGCAGCCTCCATACAAACATCTGGATGCGGGAAGGGATTTGTAGCTTCCAGATTTTTGACCACACCGACATTAAAGAACTGCTACAACCTGCGTGATTTCCTTCCCAACGATTCGACCTGAGCATATGGTAGGCAAACTTTACTGTAAATTCTCCACTCGGTGAATAATGCCACATTAGCTTGCCTTCCGGCTAGTGCAAACAAAGTGGTAATTGCTCGATCTGTTCAACATCAACCGGGAGAAGTAGGCCTCGAAGTAGACTCGAGTTCCATGTGCCAGTATCCTTATCAATGAGTACCTCGACAGTGGAGTCCGGGTTATAAAAACCAATAGGAGTAATCACCCTGAACGTAAGAGGCCTAGGCAACCACGGGTCACCCCAAATACGTACCTTCTGACCATTACATATCGCCCACCGAGCCCCTCTCATCACAACGTGGATTGCGCCTTGTAGGCTGCGCCACAAGTAGCTTGGCTTAAGGCCTATCTCCGCTTGTAGAATGTCACAATGTGGGTAATACCTGGCTTTGAGAATGCGCGCACACAACGACCCAAGGTCGTGAAAAAGTCTCCAAACTTGCTTGGCTAAGAGTGCATCATTGAAAGCCCGTATATGCCGAAAGCCGAGTTCACCTTCATCTTTCAGTCTACACAATTTCTTCCAACTCACCCACGCCATCTTTTTCTTTCCATCCTTATATCCCCAACAGAAATTACAAATAATAGAAGTGATTTCCTTACAAAGGTTTTTTGGAAATTTGAAAACACTCATAGCGTAGTTTGGGATTGCCTGGGCCACGGCCTTTACTAGCACTTCCTTTCCTGAGCACGAGAATAATCTTTCCATCCAACCTTCCATACGCTTCTTAATTCGTTCCTTTATGGGAAGAAACGGACGTTTCCTAGACCGTCCTACATGTGTAGGAAGTCCAAGATATTTAGAATGCCAGGGGACTTCATTCACATTAAGCACTTGAACAATCTGATTTCGCACAGGAACCGGTACACCCTTACTAAAAGACACATCCGTTTTATCTCTATTAATCTGTTGCCCCGATGCCATCTCATAAACAGCAAGTATCTCAGCAATCTTCTCCGCTTGTTCTTTCTTAGCCTGGCCAAAGATAATGGAATCGTCGGCGAAAAGCAAGTGGGATATCACTGGAGCTCCTGCACAAATGGTATGCCCTCCTATGGTACCTGTGGATAAGGCTCTTTGCAGCATGGAAGAGAGACCTTCAGCACATAATAAAAACAAATATGGGGAGATAGGGTCACCTTGTCGCAGGCCACGAGATAGGTAGACCATTCCCGTCGGGGTACCATTAACAACAAACGAATAGGTAACCGATGTCACACAGCGCATCACGGCTTGGACCCAAGACTCCTGAAATCCCAATCTCAACATTATACCCTCTAAAAAAACCCCACTCCACACGATCATACGCCTTACTCATATCTAGTTTCAGCGCCATACTACCATTGACACCATACTGATTATTCATAGAATGAAAGACTTCAAAAACTACCATAATATTATCACTAATCAACCTCCCAGGGGTAAAAGCACTCTGATTCAAAAACTACCACAACATTGGTGTGATTAATTCCTGGATCAAAAGGACGCCCATCCAAGATGTCCTGGACTAGAGTCGTAACCACTGGGCCAACGACATGCCAATACTTCTGGCAGAAACACGCATTCATACCATCTGGGCCAGGCGCTTTCCCAGGATGCATTTGCTTTAGTGCTTCATATATCTCATCCCCGGTATATTCACGACACAGAGCATCATTCATATCATCGGTCACCTTCGGCTCTACACACTGCAAGACCTGCTCCATCTGCGTGATATTGCCGGCTGAGAAAATATTTTCGAAATAATCAATGATAATCCGTTCAATTCCTTCTTCGCTCTCATCCAGCACCCCGTCGGAATTTGTCAAACCACTAATGAAATTGGTGCGCTGACTCATATTCGCTTTCTGGTGAAACCACGCTATGTTGGAATCTCCATGTTTTAGAAATTCAACTCTCGAACGCTGCCACCACATGATTTCCTCACGTCGACGTAGCTCCCTTATGCGCTCCAGAATTTCTTTCCGCTCACCCACATTTGTTGCCCCCTTTAACAAACTTTCCTCCTTCACTATCTCCCCTTGAACATGACCGAAAGTGGTCTTATTCCAATCACTGAGGTCGGACTTACACCGTTCAAGCCTTGTACCGAAACTGCCTTATGTCACTCCACCCCACGCATTCTCAATCACCACCTCACATCCCTCATCAAGGAGCCACATATTCTCAAATTTAAATCGACGACCTTTTTTCTTCTTTGGAGCTCTACCTTGAAGCTTCAAATCACATAGTACAGGTAGATGGTCCGAAGCTGCTTCATCCAAATGTTCGACATTGGCTAAAGGAAACAAAACTGACCACTCTAAATTTGCAAGAAAATGATCCAGCCTTTCTTCAACGCTATCATCATCCTCCCGTCTATTCCACCAAGTGAAATCATACCATAAAATTCAGATCTTGTAATCCGCATCCCTCAAAAGAGCTTCGAAAAGTCTCCAACACCTTCTGATCCTTAATAGGACCACCTTTCTTCTTATAATTATAGAAGATTTCATTTACATCTCCCCCACATAACCACGGCTTCGAACTCGACTCATACAAATCTTCAATCAACTTACATGTTAGAAGCTTGTTCTGCGTTTCTGCCCAGCCGTATAGCCCGGTAAACCTCCACTCTGTGGCCACCTCCTCTATTTGCACGTCAACGTCAATATGGTGAAGTGATTGTGACCGTAACTGCACAGTAACTCCACTCGACCACAACAGCGCTAGACCCCCAGACCTACCTCTACTATCTACTGCCAAGCTATTGTACTGACTCCATCTAGGTGCTAAAGAAAACCATTCACTCGAATTAAGTTTAGTTTCTGACAAGAAGACTAAACAAGGCCTCTTCCTCCACAACAGGCTGCGAAGTCTATCAACTGCTCCAGAGTTGCCAACCCTTTGGCAGTTGAGAATTAACAGACTCATTGGGCCCGGCGGTCTTGCTCCTCGCCAAGTACCGCCTCATCAGTATTACGGGCTGACTCCCTAACAATCCGAACTTTACCACCTGCATTATGGTTGTTATCCCTCACACTCAACTTCCTCTTGTTGACCTCGGACGGAACCACATGTTGCTCGCTTTTTTCTAGCATCATCTCCGAACTTGACCCCACGCTGAAAATGTAACACCCCTGTCCCACATCGATGAGAGATGGGGACTGAGAGCAGTTTATTAGTAGTAGTGGTCCAACAAGTTAACAATAAGGCCTTCACCTTTTAAGCTTAAGTGGTCAATTATGGGCTTAATTGGTGACTTCCCATCTTATTGGGTTGTGTTGTGACAGTATGTTGGGTCAGGCCGTTACAGATGGTATCAGAGCGACCCTGCGACCGCAGACTGATTTAGTATAGGCCGCAGAGAGGCCTGGTCAGTAGCTGCCTAGCGGGGGAGATTCTGGGCTTGATGGGCCTGAGCTGTGCACAACGAGGACGTTGTGTTCTTAAGTGGGGTAGTTTGTCACCCCTGTCCCACATCGATGAGAGATGGGGACTGAGAGCAGTTTATTAGTAGTAGTGGTCCAACAAGCTAACAACAAGGCCTTCACCTTTTAAGCTTAAGTGGTCAATTATGGGCTTAATTGGTGACTTCCCATCTTATTGGGTTGTGTTATGACAGTATGTTGGGTCGGGCCGCATAAACGAGCCACTGGAACCTTAGGATCATACGCCTCACATTGCTTATTGACGGGCCCTAGCATTCCGCAAATGTAGCAAAACTCAGGGAGTCGAACATATTTTAATCGGTAAAAATCCGTCTTCCCATCAATCACCAAGCTAATGCCCCTCCTCAACACATTACCTAGGGGTAGTTCGACCCAAAAAGATATCTTCTTGGCCAACCTCGATACATCAGTGTCATCAAAGTCAACTAGCGTACCTTTTATACGAGTAGCTATGAACTCGGCCATTGATCGAGTACGTTTCACAATGGGCAAATCATAACATTTAACCCAAATTCTAATTAAGTCGATAGCGACCTCCTTAGAATTCTCACACCCCTCCATTGGTTTGATCAAGATCAGATGATCATCAACGGTCCAAAAACTCTCCTCCAAAACTTTGTCTCTGTCCACCGCATCAAAAAACTGGAACGCAAACAGATTCCGGTCATCCTCCATCTCCCGAACAACAAGATCTCCTTACACTCTCCATATTTTCCTAAGTGTACTCTCAAGGAACCTAGGATTGAAATTTCCCTGTGCATAGACTTGTCCCCACAGGCAAAGAGAAACCTGGGTGTTCATGCCCTCGTTAACCCCATCCTCTGGGACTTCGTACGCCTCCTCCTCTTCATCAATCCGACACTTCCTCCATTCGTCACACAACTCCTCTGCCATACTCTCACCATACTGTACTTCACTATCTAAACACACGTAAAAATCCTACAGATTATCTCTGAGGCCAAAAGATAGAAAAAAAAGTAAGCCCCACAAAACGTGGTTAAAAAACTAAGGTTTGGGTAACAAATTGAATGCCTAAAACAGAATAGGCTGGTTGTTCATTGAATGTTTAATGAAATAAAGGTAGGGTTTCGGGTATTTTTTTTGTGGGAAGAGGTAGGGTTTCTTTTTTTCTCTCTAGGAGGCTGCATGTTTTTTTTTTTGTGATGCATACCCCCGATTAATTAGTGTTAGCCCAATGGCCTAATTATTAATTAATTAACCCATAAACCTTTAGCCCACAATACAAGCCCAATCCATTAGCTTTTCCTCACTTAAAATATTTATTAATTAAATATTACTTGGGGAATAAGTAATTTTTTCTTTTCAAAGGATTTCGGAATAATATTCATTAAGACCACCAAATAGGAAAATAACCCTTTCGTATACCCACACGGGTATATACCGTATACCCACATGGATATATACTGTATACCCACATGGGTATACAAAAGGAAATACGAAACCTTCCCGAGATCTTATACAGGCGGCATGCGCCAGAGTTTAGGCAGTCCAAATCATCAAACAGAAGCATGTTTCTGTACAGAGCCGAAAACACCCTGTGCGAAGCCGAGACTGGCGGCTGGCGCCAGAGTCTGGCGGCTAGCGCCAGAATCTAAACCCGTATAAAGTTGTCTTTTCCGGATCTTTTTAATATTCACCCTAATATTCTCTTAAATTCCGGAATTCTTCCATCCCCTACTATAAATACCCCCTCATTACACCCTCTTTTCAACAGACAATTACCCTAGCATTACTATGCCAAAATCAGTCCACACCTCATAGAAATTCTCAAACCCTAATTCCTCTTAGTCAAAACCTTCAAACTCCTAAGCAAATACAACACTCCAAACACATCAACCTTCATCCATCTTTCTACATCACAAGTGCAAAGGAGCAAGAAGACAAGACCAAGAAGACCCTTTTCTCAAGTTCTCAAGTCAAGCCATTATT
>ONZK01004615.1:21603-34047 GCA_900322385.1 Pharnaceum exiguum | reverse complement strand
TATATATATATATACTCCACTCCACTCTCTCTCTCTCTCTCCTATTTCATTTCATTTAATCATTAATTAGTAGTACCATACATTGCCGCTTCATTTTATCATAAATTCCTCATTAATCAATGCAGCAGCAGCAGCTCTTCTTTGCGATACATAGCTGAGTTGATAACTTAGATTTTGTTACCTGACCTTACTCTTTTTTTTTTCTAATTCGAAATTGTTATATTGTTTCTCGATGTTAAATTTTGATAATGCTGTGTTTAGACTGAATAATGGTCCTTTTTTTTTCTAATGTTTTGTCGAATATTTATGAGGCACTGCATGATACGGAGTTTTTGATTTTAATTTAATGATCACTTTTTATTTTTCATTACTTTTGTTACTGCTCTTTACTACATTACATTACTGTGAAGTTTAATCATTGTGTATTGAGGTATACGATTTTTTAAGAAAAAAAGATTAAAATTAAAGAGGTGATCAATTTCGTTCAAAATGAAGTTTGTTGACTTTATGTCAATTTCTTCACTATTTAGGGGAATTTTATAGTTATTGTGTTGGAGAATTTGCTTTCGTTTATTCAATTGTGATGTTTTTCTCTATATTGGTGAGACCACATTTTCTTTGTTATGTGTTTTTTTTTTTTCGGGAAAATTTGTGTAAACCCGTTTCATGATATGAGACTGGTTAAGATGGGTCATTATTGTGTAGCCGGGATGTCATTATTGCGTAGTCTATGGGTCATTATTGTGTAGCCGATGGGTCATATATGAAACAGGTTCATACAATTTTTTTCCATTTTTTTTTTTGGTGTGTATTTTTTTTTTTGTTTTGGTTGTTTTGAATTGAATTTTACAGCTCTAATAGATACTCCGTATTAGATTGGTATTAAACAATGTATGTATCCGAGATGTTGAAGTAGCCTAAGATAGCAGTAGGCGGAGGCATATGGAGTATTTGATGAATGTGAAAGGTTAAGAATGATCAGAACTGAAAATTGAAGGGTTGAAATTGATGTTTAATATGTGACCATGACCAAATGTCGAAGTTAATCTTGAGAGAGGTCTTAGGAGTGAATGTCAAAATGTGTATACGTAATGCTACGCAAGATTGTATGCCTGGAGTACCTAGATCGTGTTACAGTTACTCTTCTGGTGAGATTGTGATACAGATGGATTCTCTTTAATTTGTTGTCAATTAGGATTGTTGTTCTGTTTGCTCTACATAGAGGCTGAAATGTCTGTCATTGTTGTCTGTTGAAGCTGTTTCTTTCTACTTCCTGATCGCTTTTACTTCAACTGACTTTTTGATGCTTAAAATTAAGTATCAGGTGCTATAACATAGGAAGATTTTATCAACTACTTTCGGCGCCACGTCTCATTGGTATTAGTTAAGATCAAGTTTCAGCACTTTTTTGATTACCAAGCTCTGGCTATTCTTGCTCAAATTGATGATTCATAATTCCCTTTTTTTGTTTTCTTTCGTTTCGCTCTCATATGTTTCTAAAATAGACAACTCGCTGGTGTTGGACTACTATTTTTCTATTTTTTGATGTTCTGTTGTTTTTCTTTCCTTTTTTTTTTCTCCTCCTTTTCTTTTGGATACCCAGAATGTTTATGATCTTTATTTTATTTACTTTTTATTATTCATGATCATTTCACCCAAACTAATAAGCTCATTTTTTTTAAATTGTTTCTTTTTTCATTTTTGAAAATATCAATGGTGAATATTCATTGAGTATAAAGCCAAATGGCACTTACTAAGTATGATGAAAATTCGGTGTTATCTTCTTTCTGGATGTGCAATTTTGGATAATCTTGTGTTTAGATTGAATTATGGTTCTTTTTTTTCCGGATATAAAGTTGAACATTTATGAGACATTGTTGGAGTTTTATTGAAAACAAGAGCTAGCTAGATAGATAGTCTTTAATGATTTCCTTTCATTATTAATGCTAATATACGTTCTATTGCTGTAATTGTTTGTTTTGAGGTAAATGATTTACGTTGTTGCGAACTTTGATTTGAAGCCATGTTCTTCAGGAGTTAAGCTATTTTATAATTGTTGTGTTGAGATTGAGAGCTCTGCATTTGGTTTGGCCGATTGTGTTGCTTCTTTTACTCTTTTTAAATTGAATTTTATAGCAACAATAGATACTAGATTATTGTTCTGTACTTCTATTCCGTACTCGGCAAGTAGAAGTTATGTCAGCGTAGTACACTTAGCTGACCTTTGCAAGTATCGAAAACTTATACTAAATTGTTAATATGAAACTATTAGTAAACTTATGATCATTCACCTAAACTAATTAGCTTATCTTCTTTCTTTTTTTCTTTTTAAATTTGCTAACGTTATCTTGTTCCTCGATTTGAAATTTTGATAATCCTATGTTAGATTGAATTAGGGTCCTTTGTTGTAATTTTTATTTCTATAATTTCGCAGTTATGTTGAACATTTATGTGGCAGGTACCGATGATGGATTTTTTTTGTTTTAAAAGTCAATCTCAGAAACAGCCTCTTGTGTTTACAGGGGAAAGGTTGCGTACATCCTGACCCCCAGCACCCCCATATGTTGTTGTTGTTGGGTGTGAGTTCTGATGATGAGTATAATTTACAGGCCATACAATTTTCATATTTGATTATTTGACATACACTTTTCAATTTTTTGTAATCATTGTGTTTATATGATTTTTGCAGGATGTTGTCAAGTTTGTTTGATTTAAATGTAAACTTTGATTTTATAACTTTTGTGTTGAGATTGAGAAGCTTGAGATCAAGATTTTCGCTTTTAGTTTATTGGATTGTGATGTGCCTTCAGTAGTTTACACCCTACATCCTGCATAATTTTCCTATCCCTTATTTTTGAACGAGCACGTGGTTTTGAACTTAATTTCATTGTTGTATCCGAGATGTAGAAGTGGCCTGAGACTATGCTTGTGCCTTCAATATTTTAAAGATTGATCCGCAAAAGAAAAAGCTAGGTGTCAAATTGCTGTTTTGTGTATGGACATCCGAAACTGATTTATTAACTATGATCTCATGTTCAAGTTAGTCTTGAGAGGTCTTAGGAGTGACTGTTGTGGAAAGTTCAAATTTTAGTGATGATACTTCCAGTTGGAGATTGTTTTCTTTTCTTTTGTTTTGAGAGTGCCGGAGTAATTCCTGGAATGGTAGTTAGTTTGAGATCAGTTTGCTAGATTGGGAACACAAGCACTGAAGCAAGTTGTGATGTTGTCAATTATGCTTATTGTACTGTTTGCTCTACAAAGCAGCCGATTATTGGCTGTTGAAGCTCTTCCTTTTGCAATCCTGATTGTATTTTCATTACTTCAAGTGGCTTTTTGAAGCATGAATTCATACCCTGAGGCACAGGCACCTTTCTGAAGCTACAACATAGGAACATGTCATCAATTCCTTTCGCCTTTCGGCGCCACGAATCATTGCTATAGAGGTCTTGTGTTAAGATCAAGTATTAGCACTTGTTCGATTACCAAGTTTCTGGCTACGTGCTCACACTGATGATTCAAACTTTTTTTTTCTTCTTTCATTTCCTTCTTATGTGTTTCTCAAAATAGACGACTCTCTGTTGTTGTAGTACTTTTTTCTATTTTTTGGGTGGTCCATCGTTTTGTTTTCCTTTTTTCTTCCCCCTTTCTTTTAAATGATCACCCAGAATAGTTTATGACAATTATTTTTGTGAATCAATGTGTGTGCAGAATTTCTACTTGAAGTAGCATCCCTGGAAGACCACACAAAAACTGTGTACATTGAAACTGGTGAGAAAAAGATTGAAGATATGAATCAAAGAATTCATGAGCTGCAATCTCTTGTAGACACGTTTAAGGTTAGCAATTTCATCACAATTTGAGCTGTTTGTTTATAAAAAAAAAAAATGGTATAGACAGCACTTTTTTTGTTTACTTCATTCTTATTGTGTTAGACTGTTATACCAAGACAGCACAATCATTTTAGTCTCTCATTCTATGGTTATGAGCCAGGAAATAGGAGATACTTGGTAATGTTCATATGAAGGCCGTCCTGATCATATGTTTGTGGATGACCTGATGTTCTCATCTCTTTGCTTCTGAGTTTTAAGCTCACTGCATCTTTTTTTAGCCTACTCACAGATGACATCATGTTTATGACAAGCGGATATGTCAAAGTAACTGTTGTCTTTCCATGCCGGTTATTTGTATATTTAGTGCATCCTGAATTCCTGACAAATATCTAGCATGTAGTGGTCACTCATCATGAATGAAATATTTTGCAGCTTTCATCAGAAGTTGAAGAACTGATGACTGAACTGGAGGAAGAGGTATGCTTGTAATAACTCGTCTGGTGCTTGTTGTCACCAATTGCCTCTTTCAAGAAGCCATGGGTCGGTTGACGAAAATAGATACCAATGTACCAGTTCCTTCTGTTCACTTGGCAATGGATAGGTACGAGAACTGGAGGCTATTGTAAGGAACAATGACTGGCTACTCTTCCTAGCTAAACAAAAGGCAATAGAAAGAGAGTACGAGATGAAATTGATGACATCCAAAATTCAAACGGTGAGTATTTCAGTTTACTCTTAATGTCACAAAAAGAACTATAACAACAGAAATAGCAACTGTACTTATTTTTGATGCCATTTTTTGAAAAATTCATCAAGACTGAAAGTAGAATATTTTGCATTAGCAAGTCTAGAGCAAGTGAATCTGGCATGCAGAGAGGTTGATGTTCTTGAGAGTCTTAAAACAGAGATAGGGCGTTTGTCTGTTTGATCAAGTAAGGAAGCAACCAAATGAAGAAAACAAAAAGGGAAAGGGAAAGAAAAGGCCAAGGAAGGGCAAGACATGTGTATAACTCCGTTTCAGCTCATCTACTTTTGCACCAGGGAAAAAGGATATCCAGTCTTTGAACTGTTGGATCTTGAAACAGAAAAGATAGGTGGGTTTCGGAAAAGTTGAAAAAGAACACCACTATTAATGTTAACTTAAGGAAATAGAAATGGAACTCTCCCTAAAGAAGAACTCACTTTCACCAAAAGAAGAATGTGATTATGTGAGCCACAGTGACATGACGTGTCTTAATTTGAATTTGATAGCTTGTATTCAATACCCAGTTACCTGTGCTTATATTGCATTATTATGCTTTCTGTGTAAGAGGTTATACGTTCTCTCACTCGTTCTTCGTGAAGCTTAGTCATTTATCTATTTGATATTTGTTCGCTGTTTGCAATTAGTGGATCTTCAAACTATCTCCAACTCATTTGAGGAATATGATGTGTCTTCGTCATCTTCTAATGAAATGTGTTCTTTACAGTTGTCTGCAGTGGTCCCCGAATTGTGGCTTCAGTTGCAGAGGCTTGAGCAGGCAGTACTAGTGATACAAGTATATCTCACCTGGCCCCATTTAAAGCAAACAATGGTTTGCATTTACTTATCACGTTGTCTTGATAAATATACATTGAGCTGACATAAAACTTCTGACAGAGGAGAACTGCTGAGCTTCGGATACACATACGTAACAACAGATGCCCGATTTTCAAGGTATGAAAAGAATTTTTTTCTTACTGCTATCACTGGACTGTTTTCCTGTTATTGATTTCCTTTCTGGTTGGGAGAGGGATCGTTACACAGTTTGTGGGGATGTTTACCTAATAATTTCAACTTTCCTTGTCTATAACCATAGTTCTGGTACGTGGATATTCAGCTGTACTGACTCATCTGTGACGCACTGTAGTTTGTAAACAACTATTCTGGTGGCCGGCGTCAAAAGGCGATGTTTGCTTTATTATCTGAAGCTATGAATCAGCTAAGATGGTCATTTTCTGCTCTGAAGAAGTATCATCACCAGGTTAGGCTTTGAAAAACTTTACAACAACAATCCATCTTTAGTTTCTCTTACCTCTTGCCTCCTTAAATGCTTCAGTGGTTTAGTTTGCTAACGAATAGTCTGATATGATAATATTATTCTCAAGCTTGTTTATATCGCCGTGTTATCCACCTTACGTCATTACTCATCTCTCTCTTCCCCTCCCTCCCTCCCTCCCTCTCTCATTTTTGTGAAAATCTATTATGCTCTTTATGTGAGTTTTGATTATCACTACAAACGTAAAACGAGTTTTAGCATCAACCTCAGCAGCCAATCAAAAAAACCGAAGCCTACCTGTGCACCAAAAAAAGGAGGCCCAGCGTGGAATTGTGGGCGCCTACGTTGGGCTTAACTAATCCAACGCTCAGCTCAGCATGAGGCCTGTAAATCCCCCGCTGCGTTGTGAAATAAAAAAAAGGCTAAATATACGACGCTGGCTAATGTTGAATACACGGGCAGACACTTTCCAGTGGTGGATCCTTAGGTCCGTTACTCAAAATATGAGAAAATCTCAGACAGACATGTGATATGTATAAAAGAGCTGACTATTATATCGATCATATACTGCCTTGGTCTGTTGGTTTATCATTCTCTCTCCGCACGAGGCTTATGTCTGTTTAATTATAATAATTTTGAAAAAAACATCCTGAAAAAAAAAAACAGAAGCGGTAAAGCCCGGCGAAGTTTTTTTTACCCGTTACTAGGCCTTAGGGTCTAGGCTTTTAGCAACTGGAAAAAACCATTGCTAGCCTGACGCTAAGACGGCCCAACAACATATTTTTCCAAGCAACTTTACCTGCCAGTTGCTATTCCACCATTGTTTTTAGTGTATTATAAGATAGTGACGTACATCACCTGGTCTGAGTGATGCACTTATCTGCTTGTCTGAGAATATAGTTATGAAGCTCATTTGAGCGTTTACTTGTAGTAATAGCTTTGGCTTTGTGCTTTTGATTGAAATTATGATAACATTTCGTATTTAGTTGAGCTTAATAGTAAAGGAAGGTTCGTTAAACTTGGATGAGGGTGGTTAAGTTGGATATGGCTCTACTTGGCCAGTTGGCCTAGATGAGGGGGTAGTTGGAGAGAGAAGGAGGTGGAGAGAAATGATCAAAGTAAAGGATTGTATTCGAGGATGACGGTGATGCATGGGTGCGGTGTGTGCTGCGAGCGTTAGTGTGGGTGGGTGGGTGGGATTGATTTGTTTTATTCTGTTGCTGTGTGAGTGGTGTGTCCTTGTATGTGTGGGTGAGTGTGTGCGTTCATGTTGTGTGTGTTTGGTCTTTGGTGTGTGTGATTTTTTTTTTTTGGTGTATGTGTGTTTCAGAATTCCATTTTGGTCCATCTTAGATGACCCCTCAGTTTTGGGATTAAGGCTTTATTGTTGTTGTTGTATATGAGCTTAATTTTCTGAGAGAAGGCTAAAAAAAAAACTGAGAGATCTTACACACAAGTAGGTGATACTTTTGAGACTACTTTTAACTTTGTAATCAACTTAAAAGGCAGATTTACTGTTAACTAGCAAATCCCTAACAATTCCATGTACACTTATTTGGGCATTAACTGATATAACAGCTTTGGTTGTCTTTTTTTCGTCATTCCTATGTTAATGATGACTGATGTGACAAAATTTAGTGCCAGCTCAATTGAAGGTCAAAATACCTAATTTCTCATCGTAGTAGATAATTTCCTTAATACTTTGTAAATTTACAAAAAAAAATACATAAACTACCCCTTACCCCTCTTTCCCCCTTTCTCTCCCTCAACTCCTCAAATCTCCTTTCTCAGTTTCCCCCATTGCCCAGATCCGACACCCCTAGATATACACTGAACAAGAAAGATACCAAAAATGAGAGATGTTGTGCAGCAGATGGAAGACATGAAAACAACAACTTGCTAGCCAGGAAGTTTCAGATTAATATGTGTTTTAACATCAATTATTTTGTTTTATGATTTAAGTCATTGAACCCACATCGTAGGGCGAGTCAAAGAACACAAGAAACAACATAAGTTATTTAAGTGGGAGGCATGAAATTTAATCTGGGCTCACTCTTCACCACAATCACGAAATACACCATTTTAAGCAACCACGAAACAATTGTCACCTCTCTCTCACTGCCGCTCCCCGTCTCATCATTAATATCACTGCCTATATATCTCGTTGACTGAATGCTTGCCGCCTTGCTCAGTCCGTCATCGATCCATCACTTCCTCATCACCCTCCGCCCTACAACCACTGCTTAGGTCTCATCATAGTTGGCCTCCATTCTCAACATGTATCTCCAATGAAAGAATGATGGGGTTTGGAAGGAAAAACAGTGACAGAAACCGAAAACAACGGCAGTGGTTAAGATTTCTTTTTATTGGAAAAAAAGAAGTATTGAGTAGTGCGACATGTGAGGGGTATTTTATGGAAATTATCTGAAAAATTACACTACATTGAAATAAGTATCCAGTACAATGAGCAACTCCCTTAAAAACCCCTACATTAATGATGAGACAAAATATTCATACGGGACTCTTTGAGCTTGAATGATTTATGCAGTGATTTACTTGTATGTAGCCATTTTGTTATGTGGCTAATATTTTTTTAGATAACATGGGTATCTAGGGGCTGTTCAGTACTAGAAACTTATTTCTGTTCCCTATCTCAAATCTCCAAAATATCTCATAATTTCCATCTCCTTTGGAAACAAAATAAAAACAGCAAAACATGTTCAAGTGACACACATTTCTCTCTTCTGTGCTTTCTCGTCTCCTTCCCCATGTTCAACTTTCTGGCTTTGATTTATTGTTGCTTTTGAAGGTGTTTGGTTTGTGTTTTCTTCTGATTCTTATATAATTAATCAGTTGCAAGGTATCATTAAACATGAGATGGAGAAAAGTGATTTTGTTCTCGATGAAGAGCTGATATTTCTTCTGGTAAGTCAAACATGTCCCTGCCTTTTAAGTTGAACTGTCTCAAAATAATGCTGAAAGTAATTTGAGAATGGCTTAATTCAGGCTTCTGTGATGATTGTCTTCCCGCTGATGCTTGCTCTGAAATGGCTGAAGTCACATTGGGGGATTGTGTTCCTTGTGGTGCTTGCTTCTATATGTCTGAGGCAATAGACACTGAATTTTTGCGCATCGTTGCAGTTGGCAGAGTTGGATTGTAACACAGTTGAACAGCCTCTCAGAATGCAGTGTATATAGGTTGAGTGTAATTTTCTGAAGGCATACTCTGCACATATTCTATATGTTCTCATCTTTTGCTAGTGATTTTTGATCTAAAACTAGATGATAGTCTGTCGAATCACACTGGACCTGAAGTTGGTCAAGTTTTGTGAGCAGGAAAACTTCTGCCGTTGTATCACATACTACAAAGTACAATTTAGGGATCATAGAATATATAGCTCTCCAATGATTACAGAATTTGCTCATCCAGGTTTTCCTCTTTCATTTTCTCTTCTTTTTTTTGGCTTTGTTTTCCTAATGTCAGTTAGGATCTCCAGTTTAAGCCTCATTTGTGAATCATGGACTCATGGTGAGTCCTCTACTCGTGTACTGGATTTTTTGTGCTTTACTGTGTTCAGTAGGTGATTAAAGCCGGTGGTTGCGTACATCCTAATCCCCGAGAACCCCATTGAATTGGGATTACACTAGGTTGTTGTTGTATGTACCATATCTTACCAAATGTGTCATTACATAGGAAGCGTTGCCTTGAGTTGACTACTTTTCTGCTTAACACCACCAACGGTGGATACAACATAAGGTAATTACATACTGTCAGCCTAAGGTGTACAGATAAGATGTTGAGGACTTCGGTTTGGGTACTATATGGTCTATATCTGTAGGCAGACTGTAGCATATGAGTATATGACTATATGAGTATATATAACACTGCATTATACTATTCCAGAACAACCCTGCCTACTCCACTCTCTCTCCTCCCAGTCAACACACTGAAATCACCAATCCAAGAAATGGAGGAAATACCATGGGAACAAAGACTGCAAGCTCTAACACACATCATAACAACCCCAACAACCAACCCATCTCTTTACTCTCAATACTTCATTTCCACTCAAATCCCATGCTACCTCAACTGGGAATACCCCCCTCTCCTCTGCTCCAAACCCCACAACTGTCTAAAACAATGGACTTTATCTCACTTTCTTAAAAGGGCATCCATGTTAGGACTTCCTCAAACTTCTTGGAGGTCAAAATGCCCTTACACTCAGCCCCCACCCCTGGTCTTGGCCAACGGCGTTGAAGAAGCAAGATGGGATGATGCAGGGAAGAGGCAATATGTGAGGAAGAGACTAGCAAGAAGGAAGCTCCAATGTGAAGTTCATCCTTTAATTCCTGTCTTGATTCCCAACATTCTTCTTCTTTCTCTCTTGTGGTGGAATCCATTTCCGGAGTACGAATCCTGAGATATTGAGCTTGTGGTGGAGAAACATTGCCCCTATTTTTATGGATAATAATGTGTGCTCAAATAATGCATTTGTAGTATAGTTATGGGTTTTTACCCTCAATAATCTCTACTTGAGCCATTATCCGGGAATACCTACTTAGTAAATTGTTTCGAATAATCCTCACTTGAACCTTTGTATCCCCAGCAGTCCAACGACTAACTATGTTAACTTTTCCATTTGTGATGTGAATTTTATAGTAATTATTTTTATCACAAAAGGCATTACACTTTATATCATTAATAGAGAAATAGAGAAATCTTATTTCATTATAAAAGTACATAAAATAAATTACATTTTGGGAACTGTTATAAGTTGTATTCAATACTTTTTGAACATAAAGTTACCGATAATAATTATAATATCATTAATTATTTTAAAATTTTAAAATGAGACTAATCCTATATATACTAGTTATTTAAAAAAAGGTATAGCACATTAAAATATTTCAAAAAATTACTTTAATCCCAAAAGAATAAAAAACATAAAAGAATAAAAAAGAAAAATATTTGATTTTGAGTTTCAAATAATGTAGATAGTATTAATTCATGGTAGCGATGACAAATTGGAAACTACAATGTGATGTTTTGAAAGCGAAAACAAAAAATAAGTGGATGGGTGCCTATGAAAAATCTTATTTTTTCATAGCTCGACAAATAAGTATAGAATATGATATTATAATTGGAGATTTTGAATGACACTAACGGAATATTGACCGTTGATCACGGGATTGGTACGGAATACAAGGGTTCAAATAAGGATTATTTGGGGCAATTTCTAAAGTAGGAATTGTTTCCAGATAATGGCTCAAGTAGGGATTATTGTGGGTAAAAACCAAACTTTTGTTCCCGGATAGTGGTAGTGTATGTTGGTCCAACCCAGTTTGATTTAGTTGGGTCAATCCTAGTAGTATCACTTTACATTTATTTTAATTTTTTAAATTACAAAGTCCAAATTTTGTGAGTTTCTTTCCCAAGAAAGTCTAAGAGCACGTCCAATTATAAACCGATAAACCCTCTCTCAAAATTACACCTAACTTTTCAACGGTCCCTACTTATTATAAACCCAAATACTCCAACAAGAAACATCATAAACCCCAAAATCACAAAAAATTATATAAACCCATTTTATATATGAGATTGGTTATTAATGGCTCATCGGGTAGTCATTAATAACCCCCCTAATAAACATTAATGACCCTCGAGTAATCATTAATGACCCCTCTTCATTTACCAAGTCTGATATATGAAACAAGTTCACACAAAATTCTCTCCAAAATAAATGGGCCATACATAATTTATACAGACTTATCTATTTAAATAGCTTCTTTGTTCACTTTTGTGAGTTCATGAGAATTTAAAAATATAAACCTAGATAAATTGCTCACTCCACAAATTCATAACCCAACCATAAACAACATAAACTTAATAAATTCTCCCCATACACTCTGTATCAACATAAGAAAGAGAAAATGCCCAGCCATTTGACACTTTATGGAATCAAATATAAGGGAGTCCTCAATTGAATAACGTACGCATAATAAAGTTTATGAGAATTGAGCTAACAATCTTAAGAGTTGAAAGTAGACCGAACAATTGGGTCGGTCGGGTTTTGGGTTTGGTCATTCTGCGTTCGATCATTTGGGATTTAACATTTTTTGGCTCGTAAGACTCGTAACGGGTTCGGGTAACCGGGTCGAGTTTGTCACAACGAGTTTGCACCTTTTTTTCTTTGATGAAAATACAATTGTATTAATATTTAATTAAAGTCAAATAATATTTTCACTCTTTTTTGAAAATTTATTATTATTATTATTATTATTATTATTATTATTATTAGTCAATTGAAATGGTAAAATGTATTATTTGATATATGGGTCATTTTAACGTTGTGTTTAACCCATATTTTGCCGGGCTTTCGGTTTTTGTTTTCGGGTTTGGGTTGATGTTCATAACCCTTTTTTTTAAGTCGGACTACAAGTGTAAATTATATGGGGTCTAGTTAGACTTGGCAATCGAGTTAGTCGATGAGGTTTTGGATTCAGTCATTTTTTTCGATTTTTTTTCGGATTCACTCATTTTTGGTGTGAAGTTTTCGAGTCGAGTTTGACTAAACGGGTTATTTACATTTTGTTTT
>ONZK01004614.1:10474-27110 GCA_900322385.1 Pharnaceum exiguum | reverse complement strand
CGATAGACACGACTACTAATCCCGTTTCTCAAGCTTTCAAACAATTGTCATTTGGAATAGTCTTACCATAAATACTAAATGCCAAGTTAGGTTTACATCATAAGGCGTGGCAAATACTCGGTACAATTACCGTACTTACAGTAATGTTTGTTGAAATTCAATATACCCATAACCAAACACATTATCTACCATCGTCTTACAACTACATTTCACAACAAATCATCCCACAAGTTCGAAAAACCAAATTGGAGCAAGTGGAGCATATACAAGTATAAACATGAAGAAATAATGAGTAAGGAAGTAAGGAATTCGAACAAGATTACTTACACTTTATGATGAAAAGAATACAAAGGACTACGAGCATATGCCCTTCAACTGGGGGTGCTCCTGGCGTCGCCTGATTGATTCCTCACAACATTTCCACAAGTAAGTTCCTCACCAAGAAACATCGTGCTCGTAGCTCTTAGACATTTTATAAATATTTAAACAAATACTACGCACCGCCTAGTACAAATTCTCACACAACGTTCAAAACTACAAAAATCAAGAATTGCAAACACAATCTTGTATTTTGACCTACCCACATCCGCAAAAGCGCCTAAACATGCTCAAATTGAGTTCCCTATGCGAAAATCATGCCCAATGGCCACGTACATCAATACGCAAGCCATTCTAGTTCAAATGATTCCAAATTCGCCCTAATCGGTCGAAATATGCCTCACGCAAAAAAAAATCCAAAGTTACTCAACCAAATTCAACCTTGAGTTCATAAATATGCTGAAACTAAACTCAATATCGCATTGAGCCTACATCAAGCCAACAACAAAACCTAAATTTTCAAATTAGGATTCTTAGCAACAAACACCCAATTGCCTCACAAATTTCCACAACAATGATGCAATGCACAAACACTAGAGCCTATCATTACATACAATTACAAACTTGTGGAATACCCCCAAGTTGGGAGTTTGAGTATAAACTGAGCAAAATGACAAGTCTTGGTGTGAGGAACAATCGACCAAAGGAAGAACAAAGAACAACAAAGCAAAAACTACAGTTCGACGCAAGCAGCACCAGCTCAATCACGGTGCATCACGCCTGCGTCTAGCTTTTCAAACAAGGGGCTCCTTTCCGCGCGTTCATTCGACCCAAATCCAATGGTAACTAACAAAGTACGTATTCTAAAGCAAAAGAAAAACAATATTTCAATATTGCACATATTATCTTTATCAAACTGCACATGCATTTCCCGCCTAATTAACTTTAGTGCTGGGATTATTACACAATTCCAAATACAAATTATTGAATCTCGAAAGTCAAGATGAGATTTAAGCACAAGTACAAAACCCACAATTAGCACATTGTGAAATTATCCTCAACAACAAGTAAAGGCAAACTAGTCTTTAACCCTTAAGTACACTAGACATGACTTTTTCACTGAAGCGGTGAAAAAGATATTATTTTCGTATAGAAAAGCATTCTATACGAAACAACCCCAAAATAAGTACATCTTATTTAGGAACTCCCTTGTGGATCGCGACCACATGTGGAATAGTAGCCTTATACATGTCTTAGCAAACAATGGCTTGATCGCAATAGCGAAAATCATTCTTCATATGGGTGATGCCTCCCCTATGAATCCTGGAAATGGAATGCATTTTCCCTGACTTGAGCAAATAGTGTTGACGAACACGTGACAAAATGAGCAACCTTTTACTAATTATGTTCATTTGCAAGAAGAGCTCCTTACATTTAAACATTTAGCAAACAAATAAAATTAGCAATTAGGAATTAAGCGAATTTTATGTGTCCTTTTTCCTAACCCTTTTACATTTATACAATTGTGCATATTGTTTTTGCGTGCCTTGTCTTTTTTGCTTTGAGGCAGGTACTTACAAAACTATAAGCAATAGAAATCGAGGTATGTACACTATGCTAACTTGCACCACTACACTGTTGCATATGCATTGCATGTCCCGACTCGAAAACAAATGGCAATACTTTACCCTTCGCCCTGTCTCGGCCTCGGCTAAAGTGGAGGCTCCTTTAGATACCGTATTCTGTACGGGGTATTGCCATGCCTAATGAAGAAAATCCCTAACCTTATATACATTGGTTAGCTAGAATTTCCATTGTAGCAGGTGCATTGATGCTTGGCATTGATGTCTAATGAAGCTTATTCATAAACCCGATCGATTATTAATCGTCAATTGGATCATTCATAATAGTATAGCCTATCTCATTAATTAGTATTAGACCATTGGCCTAATTACTAATTAATTAGCTTAGCCCACAAAATAACCCAATCCATTAAGGTTTTCCCATTTAAAATATTTATTTAATTAAATATTACTTGGCGAAAAAGCAACTTCTTCTTTTTAGGAGATTTCCGAAATATTTAGAGTTTAAATCCGAGATTACAATATGCCTAAATTAGATAAGCTATATTCTGCATAAACACAAAAAGGAAAATAAAACCTTGATGAAATCCTCCTCTTCCCGCCAGAAGTTGGGTCGTCCAAATCACCAAATAGAAGCATGTGTTTGTTCAGAACCAGGGTCACCTTTTCAGGCGCGAACGGCGGCTGGCGCCAGAGAGTGGCACCATGCGCCAGGCCTCATCTGCGTACAAAGTTTATTTTGTACCGGATTTCTATACAATTTTTCTAATATTTACCCTAATATTCTCCTAAATCCGCCATTCTTCATTTCATTCATTTCAACAACACACTATTATACTATTACTATGCAGAAATTTACACTTAATTAATCAACTTCAACTCTAAGTCTAAAATATACTCATTTCAAAGCAACTAAACACATTAGCAAGTTCAATCATTCGAGCACCCAAGCAAGGAGCCTATTCAAGACAAAAAAAGTACTTTCTCAAGCATCGCATCGCCCTAAACTTTGGGAGTTTCTAGTTAACTATACGCTAAAGGTCCCAAGGCACAAACTTTTACATTATTTTTTGTCTTGCGTTTCAATTAAGTGGACTAGTGTTTTAATGCTTGATATCTACTAACTTGTGTGTACATGTGAAGGTACATTTTAGGCATATAGTTGGCTAAGCGCGCAAGGTAGGTTTCCGTTCTCAATTTCATTATGCACTAACTTATACTCTTATTTATTATTTTTATATATCTTTTATCATTGTTATCACATACCTAAGCGATTGTACGTGGAGGATCGTGGCCAGAGCCATATGGGACCTTATAATTTGAATTAATAACAAAGTGACCATTAGTTAACAAATTGACATTTATGTGCTTAAGAGGGAATTTGGATGCATGTTTAAACGTCGCTAAGTGATAATATTACATGTGCATAAGACGGCTAGTATAGATAAATTTGCATTAGGTTGTTAAATAATCTTGTTGTTTTGCGTGTTGCATTAGAATACATTGAGCTAGTAGAGGTTACATTTCGTTCCCGAGTCTTTAATTTCTAGTTGTACATTAAGCTTTGCATAAAATATTGTTTTTCCTTTGACCCATGCGATTGACCCATGCAATTGGCCCATGCGATTGTCTCTTATAGGCAAAGCAAGTGAAGTAAAATTTTTTTGTATCTATATTAATCACAGTAATAATTAAAAGATCATATTAAAAAAGAGTTTTCCAATTGTTTTCCTATTAGTAGTTATACTAAAAAAAGTGGGTAGGTGCATGGGTTTACCTAGTCGAAAGGGATTCATTTCCCTTAGATCGAGGCCCATGGGTCTACAATATGCTTGTTTCTTCTCCACCTAACCCATACGGTTCAGCCCTCAAAATTGTTGAATAGTTGATGCTTACCCATTATAAGCCAGTTTTGAGCAACTAAAGTAGGCCATTTATGTATGCATGTGTTGTGTCTTTCTGATAGCACTTCAGTTTCATTATTATTTTTATGAATAAAAAAGCAGTAAAAAGAGATTCTACTCTCGGATTCACTGAAAGTGCAAAGGCAACAGTGGAGATAACATTCTCTTTTTTTACTATAGGACACATTGTATTTGCATAGTGAAAAACAATACGTAAAAGATTGCAATATTGAAGAAAGTGTAGATTTCATATGTGGGTGTAAATAACCTATTTTGACCTGGGTGTAAATAGGCAAATAGAACATCCATGTGAAAAAGAGAGTTAAGGATGAGGGAAATTTGTCGTATTGTTGTAAGAGTCATGCCTTGGAATGGCTACTTTCTATCAATTCGTGTATGTGACACGGTTTTGTATGAATATAACTAGAATCGATCAGAATCACTTTCTAACTATTTTGTCTATCTATTTTTCTCCCACAGTACTGATTTGGTTTGGGGTAGTATTGCAACAGGTACTGAGTGTTGGTCATTCATTTTTGACCAAGGCTGCCTTCGACAAGGATATGCAAGCAGAAATATATCCTTGTTACAGGAATTTGATTAGTTTTATTATCTTATGGACAGTTTTACTAATCAAAAGGTATATGTCAAATTCTTTCTAAGTACTTTCCATGTCAAACCACTTACAAGAAATTAAGTGACTTTTATTTTTTTGTACATGAAAAGTTTCCCAATAGTAATTGTATTATACAATATAATGTATAATATTAATGTATAGTAATATATATTGCACATATATTGTGCTGAGAAAATGAATCACTTAAAACTGACTTAGATAGGTTATTTGTGATCACCGCCTTATTATTAATATTCATTTAATCCCTTAAATTTTACCACATTGCATGAGTAATATGCTAGTAGTAATGTGGTATGGAAATGCATACTTGTATACGATGCACTTGATGTTGTTTTGTTTGTAATTAATCAAGATATTGGTATCCTCAATTGCGTTTTGCTGGATTGAGAAATTTAGGTTCACTCATTAAAAGGGAAGATGAAATTGATTGGAGCATTACTTATGATAGTTGGTGCAGTACTGATGGTTTTACAAGTAGCCTTGTTTTCTCTCACTTGCTCTACTTCTTCCTCGGAGAGCAGTAGTGAGTCAAAAGTTGAAGGGGTATTTTATTTGATATTTGCAATGATCTCAGGAGCTGGATATAACATGTTGTTGGTAAGAAACGTTCATGATCTCCCTACTAGTAATATTATGTTAGGGTCACACACATAATTAGAATTGAATTTTTGATTATTACAAGTAAACTATCATAAATAATTAAAACAATTAAAAATTGTTCTTTTTACTCCCTATGTCAAGACAAAAAAAAACTAAAAAAATCAAGCCATGTGAGAAAATTCACATAACAGTTATGTAATTTATAACTTAACGGTTCTTAGTATGTACCACAAGATATTGTCTTAATTTGGGGGGTTGTAACTGCAACGGTGCTGTGCAAGTATTGTGGTTATGCGGTGTTGTGCAAGTACTATAGCTGCTAAATGAAACACGGAGTATATGAAAAATGCTGTAATTTTGAAAGTGCTTTCGAAATCACTTTTGTAGCCACTTTTTGACAGCACTTTCAATCAACAACACTTGCAAAAATTTGCAAAACGCCCTAAATTTGAAAGTGCTTTCGAAAGCACTTTCACCTCAACTTCAAGCGCACCCAATAACTAAAGGTAGAGGAATTTCCGCAGTTTCTTTAGATCTGCAAAAGGATTAGGGGGAAAAGACAAGACAATAAGAGAGAAGGTTGGGTAGATGAACAAATAAGGGTAGACAAGGAACACTAAGTTCATTTTTGACTAGATGAGCAATGGTTTTTGATGCTTATTAGAAAAATGTGTACATCAGACTCCCTTAGTACCCCATCTGAGATGGGATAATACTGGGATTCTTATTATTGTGTGCAAGCTGTCGTGTATATTTGAAAACACCGACTCACTCCCCGCTACGCTTTGAACCTGTAAAAGTGTTTCTTATTATGGCATGTTTAACCTTTATAATTGTTGGAGTATAAGAAAAGTAACCCATTATAATTTTCTGGTTTAGATTCTAGTAATATTTTGTATTTCAAAATTAAATTCACTATGTAGTTGAAAAATAAATGAAATTATCAAAAGGAAAATACATTGGCATGTGTTTATATAATTGGGAGTAGAAGGGTTAGTCTGTGCATCTTAAAACTCATATTTGTACTTTTATATTACGTCATATTACCACCATAGAAATCAACAACAAAGTATTGACTAAATTCTAACAACATAAAACAGAAAAGTAAATACCTACTACAATGGTACTAGCAAGATCACTAATTTTTAGTTCTAGGATGTTCTCTATCTTGCTCTGATCCCCAAGCATACATCAAATCTTCTGAGCAATGCTAGAACTATAAGGCTTATAGGCTCTTTTTGTCTAGAAGTCATGGGACCCGTGCACTACCTCATTTTTTTATTCCCAAAAACAAAACAAAAACTTTTCTTTTTCATTACCTTTAATACAATTCAAACAAAAAATGGTTTTTATTTAGTTTCACAAATATACAACTGTATGAAATGAATATACAACTCTAATAAAGCCGCATACAACTCGCCTATAAAAACGTACAACTTTTGCATTCAAATACAACTTAGTGGGGAGGAGAGAGAATGGAGTAGGAGAAAAAGGCACGCAACTTAGCCAAAATATATGCAACTCAAACACAAAAATATACAACTATAATACAAAAAAATACAACTTAGATATACAAATATACAACTACAACATACAAATATGCAAAAAAACACACATAGTGGGGTGGAGAGATAATGAATTTGAAATGGCATGCAAAAACATACAGCTGAGATGCATTAATATATAACTCTCATATAACAATATACAACTGAGGTATATAAATATGAGAGTTGCTCAACGTAGTGGGACTATTTCTCAATATAGTGTAGACTTTGTAAAATTTCCATTATTACCCTATAAAAAAAACGTAGTAAAAAACAACACATAAAAATCCACTATCCTATAGATCGATAAAGGTTGAATTACATAAAATAGGTTGTCAGACCCTGATTCATACTGGCCAAAGCAGGGGGGGTTGAACTGGGTAACGCGGCGGAAGGAGGTGCAGTCAAACTGGGTGAAGGGGGGCGGCATTGGCTGATGCGGGGTTATAAGGTCGGATCGAAGGTTGTTCGAGAACGTTGAGGGGTTGGAGGTTGTAGTTCCTTAACAGATCGGAGGCTGCGAAAAGGGGAGTGCGGTGATGTATTGGCGACATGCGACGAAAGAAAGGCGGTGGAGGCCGACGGTCACAGCCGTGGTTGTTGGCGATGGAGTGTTTTCCCTTTTCTTTTTCTATTTTGTCAATGTCGAAGTAAAAAAAAATATAAATTGAAAACTTTTGTTTTCAAAGTATTTTTTGGTCAAAAGCTTGTACCGAGTTGCATCACTCATTGTTCGACTAACTTGATCTATGATTTCAATTCATGATTTTCAATGGATGTGAATGTAGAGAGAGAGCGTGGTAGTAAATGAAGGTATACAGCGTCGCCCGTATGAGAGCGGCCGGAGGTGGTGGCGGTTGCCGGTGTTTGTTGGGTGACAATGGTGAGAGCGAGAGTGGGTTGGTGAGGAGAGAGAGTGGAGAAATGAGTATTTTTAGTAAATTGAGTTTTTTTTTTTTACTTTGTGTTTTTTTTTTGTATTTGGAGTACCTTGCTATATGCTCCGGGGAGTAGGGTATAATTTCAATGAGTCTATGGTACAACCGGTTGTATATTGCACCCTACACCCCAATCAAATAAAAAACTCAATCTTTTTTTAAAAAACTCTCCTCCCTCGACCCAATTCAAAAATAGAGTTTCACACTCTCTCTCCCCTCCACCCCCTGAATTGCAATCTTCGCTAACCTTTAATGATAAACCGTACATTTCCCATTAAGAAAACCCAAAACTGTTCTTCATTAGCAAACAAAGAAAAACCACTCAAACAGTCAAACCTATTGGAAAACACTTCGAACTTCCCTCAAGTCTGGATTCTTTTAGGGGTCACAAATGGGACTTAAGGATCACAAATTAAACTTAGGGGGTAACAAATTAAACTTGAGGGATCACAATATCACCAAGGGGCTACAATTATCACCAATTAAAATCAAAGAGGTCACAAAAATGAATTTGAAGAGTCATAAAAAGGGTCACAAAATGGGAGAAAGGGATCACAAAATGGGACTTGAAGGATCACAAATTAAACTCAAAGGAGTCACAAAATGAGATCTGAAGATGAGTTTCATCTTTCATGTGAATATGATGATTTAGATAATTAGGTTGAAGATGAGATAAATTACTGGCGAAAAATTGACTTGGGGAGGAGAGAGGGAGTGAAGGAATGTGGCTGAAAATTGAAAGAGAGAAGATGAGGTATTGTTTTTTTCATTTCGTTGTTTCTGGGTAAGGGAAGAGGAGACCGGAGAGAAAAGATATTGTATCGTTAGTTTTAGTTGGGGAAGGGGATGCGCGTCTTCTTTTCTTTTTTTTTTGTTAATGGGCTTTTTTTTCTTAATTGTGGAGTATATAGCATTATACTATAGCAAAATGGCTATAAAAACCTTCCAGCACTTCTTATTTTGGTGAAGTTGTTGGAAGTGAGTACTTCAATGCAGCAATGGGTCAATCTCGGAAACAACCTCTCCGTTTTCTTAAACAGGGGTATGGTTGTGTACATCCCGACCCTGAACACCCCAATCTAATGGGGATACACTCGATTGTTGTTGTTGTTGTTTAGAATTTGCTGAGAACTTGTTCTTTTTTTTTTTGCTTTCGAAAAAATATAGAAGGAAAAAATATTAAGAGATCTTTCTCTGAAGGAATGTAGCCATGTAGGTGCCTGCTGGCTTTGTCAAGCATAACTAATTAAATATTGGAAAAGTTGATCCCGTTCATATTAATAACCACAACCTTAAGATTAGAGATTTTTACCCATAATAATTCCTACTTGGGGCGATTATTCGAGAATAATCCCTACTTCGGAAATTGCCCCCAATAATCCCTACTTGGACCCTTGTGTCTCACAGCAGTCCGACAACTAACGGTGTTAAATTTTCCGTTTGTACCGTTAAAGAGTTTTCAATACATATTATATTGTACACTTATTTCTTGATTTTTTTTAAAAAAAAAATTGCTTTCCGGAGACACCCATCCACTCAGTACCTTAGTTAATTTCACAAGTATTTACTTATAATTTTCGCTGCTATCTTGAATCCCGTACTATAGGTAATATCAAAAAATTTAAAATTATTTTCTTAAATCTTATGTGAATTTTATAGTATTTTTTTATCACACAAAGGATTTACACCTTATACTTAATAGTTTTGACAATTAGTATGCACAATATAATGGAATAAGTGTACAATATAATTAATAATGAAAGCTCTTTAACAGTACAAACGGAAAATATAACACCGTTAGTCGTCGAACTGCTGTGGGACACTAGGGTCCAAATAGGGATTATTGGGGGCAATTTTTAAAGTAGGAATTATTTCCGGATAATCGCCCCAAGTAGGGATTATTGCGGGGAAAAACGCCTTAAGATTATGCAAATATGCAATGCTGATTAATCCTTGACTGAATAAGAAGCTTCACCTTTGTCAACGGTACGAAATCAGACACCCATATTAGATTTAACCACATAAAAAAACAAAAACATAAACATTTAAAACACCAAAGCTCGTCAACTAAAACTAAACTAAAGCAGTAAAGCTAAAGCTAAAAAGACCTCTGTTATTAACTAACAACCCACCAATTCATTCTCAGATCTTTCTCACTGGTGTGTTGGCCTCCTTTCCTTTCTCTCCCCACTTATTGACCTTCCCAGAAAATTCTTTCACTTTATTTACTTTAATTTCTTTTGATTACTTAGCTTAGCTTCTCTCAATAAACTTCCCCTTTAGTCAACTCCTAACTCCCTGTACATTTGTTTATCTACTTCTCCACTACAATACCACCTAAGCAGCTATCAGAGTATCAGCTAGCTTACCATAATAACCTTAAAAAAAGAAAAGAAAAGAAATGGGGTGCTTCCAATCAAAGCTGGGGAAGCACCATCAACAGCTACAGAAAACCCCAACCAAACACGGCCTAAACAAACACCACCACATAAACGGCAAAACCGCTACTACAGCTTCTTTAACAGCCGCCGCCAGCAGTGATGGCGGTTTCTGTGAATACTCTCTCACTGAGCTCAAGTCTGCCACTGCTAACTTCAGCTCAGAGGCTATTGTTTCGGAAGGTGGTGAGAAAGCTCCTAATGTCGTGTACAAAGGCAAGCTTCCTAACCGTCGGTGGATCGCAGTTAAGAAGTTTTCTAAGCTCGCTTGGCCTGACCCCAAGCAGTTCGTGGTAATTTCTTTGTCTTAACCGTTTCATACACGAGACTGGGTTGTGAGGGGTCATTATGTTTATCCGAGGGGTTATTAGTGTAGTATCCGAGGGTCATTAATATTCAGTCCAATATATGAAACGGGTTCTGGGTTCACACATTTTTTTGTGTTTCTTTTATTTATTTAACATCTGTCGAATTGATAACGTGACAACTAATTGACGACGTTCTAATACACCAAACATTAGGGCCGCCAACTTTAGCATCATACCAGACTTTCTACTACAAAGGTTACCTAATAAATATCCTAAAAAAGCGAACTTTATTGTTTTAGGAGTTATTAATGATGATGGTAGTGATTGTGTATCTGGGTGTTAACAATTAAATGTTTTTTTTTTTTGGGTGCAGGAGGAAGCAAAGGGGGTGGGTAAATTGAGGAGCAAAAAAGTGGCAAATTTGATTGGATATTGCTGTGAAGGAGATGAGAGGTTACTAGTTGCTGAGTTTATGCAGAATGATACACTTGCTAAGCATTTATTTCACTGTAAGTTAATTTAATGTTTGCTCAAATACTGAGTAGTAGTAACTTTTTTGTTTTTGGCTTCTATGTTATTATTATTATTTTCTGTTTTTGGTCAATTGGATTCGTGTATTATTATTGGCTTAGGTAAATCAGTACTATGTTTAGTTTATTTGAGGTAAGTGCACAATTATGATGGACAACCCAATTAAATTTGGACAGAGAGAGTACTTAAGAGAAAGGAAAGGGAGAATGGGATACTTCCTTTATTTGGTGTTATTGAAATGATTGCACAAAGTAGGTAATGATGAGCACTTTGATTTCATATGTATGCTTCTTCTTTTTCCTCTTTTGGAGCATTTTGGTTTGGCTTTTTGAGATGTTATGATAGTTGCGGGATCTTTAGCTGTAAGATGACAGAAATGATGGATTATAATTTATGTTTCTATGGTCTAACATTTCTTGTTAATTATATATCCAAACTATGCTCATGGTTGGTTCCCAGGCACCAATGTATTTGCGGGAGTTGTTCATTTTGCTATGCCAGTTGAATCTGTGCGCTCAATGGATGTGCTATGTTCGCATGAGGATTTCTTTCGTTGATCACTCTTTTGTAGTTTCTAGTTTGAAGATGACATTTCTATTTCTATTACTCTATTACTGGGTAGATGCTTATATTGTCAGGCTTAATTCATTTGCTTGGGAGTTCAAAATTTTGGCAGCAGTCCTTCTGATTGCTTATTTCATGTAGCTTATAGTACTCTCTGAACTAGGTATGCAGAATGATGATGGGATTTTGGTATTTGGAGGAATGGTTTGCATTTTATTTTTTAGATTTTGGATAATTTTTATTGGAGCCAATATAACAATGTGAGTTTCATGGCTATAAAAAATTAGGACTTAGTTGTTGAGAATTCTTGAATCTTGCATATCAAAAAAAGTAGTGAAGTGTCAATTTTAAGGGACATGCTGAAAGAAGAAATAGCATCTTGACCAACCTTATGAAGATTGGTTTCTATATCAAGCTTAGTTTGTGTAAATAAGCAAATGTCTCGTTCAAATTAGTTCTAAGGTTATCTGAAGCATGCTGCAAGTGTCTGTATCACATGGCTACTTGGTGGAATTATATTATGTCAGACCAGAACTAGTTTTTGACTTTCATCTGTTTTAAGCCCTGTCAAAGTGGTTCATCCCATCGTTTTTGTTACTTTTTGGCAACATAATTCTACATAGGCCATAGATTGTGTATTGAATGTTGTTTGGCTGTTCTTGATAGGGGAGAACCAAACTCTTGAGTGGGCAATGAGATTGAGAGTTGCCCTATATATTGCGGAAGCATTGGCATATTGCAGCAGTGAAGGTCGACCACTGTACCATGACTTAAATGCCTATAGAGTTCTTTTCGATGAGGTATTGAGTTTGTCTCCTGAGATAGGGCTTTGATTTGACGAGTATTTTGACATCCAGTATCATTTAACCTGTACTGATACCAATTCTTATGCCATGTCTGATTGTCATCTTTGATATCGAAGTATTAAATCTATGTGTTGATTTTTATTGAATTAGTTGTTTGAGTATTGACCTCTTTATGGTTCTTGTAGAACGGTGATCCACGACTGTCATGTTTTGGCTTGATGAAGAACAGCAGAGATGGTAAAAGCTATAGCACAAATCTTGCATATACTCCTCCAGAGTATCTTAGAAATGGTGTGTATCAATGTGGTTACTTATCCTATTATGTCCATAAAATGCTATCTTAAAGTATAGTCAAGAGATAGCACTCCCTGTTCCTTCATTGTTGTAAAAGCATGACCTGATCATAACATCAGGTTTTGTTATTGCGGCAGTGGCTTGGTTGCATACTAATGTGAATGTCAATTAGCAAAGAATAGTCATTACTTCTTTTATGAATGATTATTCTTTAACGTTCATTTAAAGAAACAGTCTTCTCCTTCACTTGAAATATTCTCATTTACTCTTCTGATACATTACCTCGGATCCATGGGGATACGCTTGTTTGTTTTAGAGAAGGCATTGTGACTAGAATGACTTCTCTGTTTGCCCTGTCCCCATTATGTACTTTCAGCTAAACACACAAAGATGTTCTACATATTATCATGTGTTTAGAGTGAATTATCCTCTTATTTTATCCAGCATGCTTGTGACCATTCTGTTTCACTCTCTCATCTCTGTTCTATTGGTATTGGTGCTCTCTCTTCCTTAGTCCTACTAAGCCAATGACTATATTTGTCATTGTACTGTAGGAAGAGTTACCCAAGAAAGTGTTATCTTCAGTTTTGGAACCGTTCTTTTGGATCTGCTCAGTGGCAAGCATATTCCTCCTAGTCATGTGAGTGATTTGAACTATAAATTATTAAGCAATTGACGTGTTTCAATTTTTCATGAGTACGGTGATCTACTTTATTTTTTTAGTAGCAGAATGTTTTCTTTGAATCGTATTCGTTTTCTTTCCCTTTTTTCTTCTGAGGTTCTCAGCAACTGATGGTAGTGATAGTTGTATTGGTCGTCCTTCTTTTTTTCCTTTTTCCAGTGGCTACATTGCAGAACTTTATTTGATGTAGGAAAGCTAGCATGAAATATTTAGTAAATCATTGTATTATCCTCAGAAGTGTTTTCGTGTCTGGTGTAGCAAAGAAGTTAATGTTAACTTTTAAAGCCTGTCAAAAACTGTTTCTCTTTTTGCCTTCTTGTGGTTTTTTGCTCGTCCTATAATAAAATGAAGCTGAGCTCAGATTGTTACTTACTGTGCCAAAGAGTATCGGTCCAGATTCCACAATATCTTGTTTTAAAGCTTAATGTTCAGTGATGTGTACTTCAATGCAGCAATGGGTCAATCTCGGAAACAACCTCTCTGTTTTCTTAAACAGGGGTATGGTTGCGTACATCCCGACCCCGAGCACCCCCATATAATGGGGATACACTCGATTGTTGTTGTTGTTGTTGTTGTTGTTGTTCAGTGATGTGTACTCTTCTCATTGCCGTTCTACACCCTTGACATTGTCCAGTGTGATTGATTTGCATCTTTTCTGTAATTTTTTATATTTTTATTTATGCTATTTGATTGAGCAGGCTCTGGACATGATACGGGGCAAAAACATTACTCTTCTGATGGACTCGCATTTGGAAGGCAACTTCTCAAATGAAGAGGCGACTGTTGTTTTTAATCTGGCTTCACAATGTTTGCAGTATGAACCTAGAGATAGACCTAATGTCGAAGACCTTGTAAAAACTCTTGGCCCACTGCAGAATAAAGCTGATGTAAGTTCTCACGTGTTCACATATTGATTGTCTGGTGATGTTCCGCACTTCAGTCTTCTTATCTCCGCTCTGTTTGGCACTGCTCCATACAGGGGTTATCATTACCCTTCTGTGATGTGGATGTTTGGACGTCTTATTATTCCTTTTGCATTAAATATCTGTCCTACGTCTCTGATTCTATTTACACAGTGTTAGCTGGATACTTGGAAAATAAATTACATGGCCTCTCATTAGGTTTGTCACATGTGTGTATAAATCCGGAAAGCTAGAGTACTGAATCAAGACATTTGTATGTCATTTCCATGATATGTTGCTTAGAAGTCCAATCATTGCCCTCAAATTTGTGGGTTGTTAGTGATAGTATTGTAAACGAAAGACTAGGGTGCTTCCTGCAAAAAGTAACTAAATTCTCATGACATCTTACTTGGAAATATTAAAATCTGCTATCTAATTTCAGGTTCCATCTTATCTTATGATGGGACTTCCTAAGCCTGAAGATGCACCTCCCACGCCACAGCAGCCACTTTCTGCAATGGGAGATGCTTGTTCCCGGCTCGACCTTACAGCTATTCATCAAATATTGGTGACACAACATTACAAAGATGATGACGGGATAAATGAGGTGAAAAAATTTATAAATTTTTTCTTAGTTGTCACTTATTGTTAATGCTGGTGCTAAGGTTCTGTGTTCATTGTCTCAGCTGTCTTTCCAAGAGTGGACTCAACAGATCAGAGATGCCCTGGAGGCCCGAAAGCGTGGAGACTTGGCATTCCGTGATAAAAATTTCAAAACTGCTATCGACTGCTATTCACAGGTATTCATTATTCAATATCCTCACACTACCTTTACTTGTAAACCTCATGTTATGGCGCGAACCCAATTATCCTTACCCGATCCGAAGCACACTCGACCCAAAACTTTTAACGCAAATGTATTCAAAATGCATTTAAAAAGTCAATACCCGGAAATGACCTAAACCAAAATGAACCCGACACAAACCGCAGCCTGGCCGAAATAAGTAAGCTAGATTAACCCGAACCAAACCCGAACCACTTGCCCCGTTTGGCAGGTCTATTTACATGTCTTAAAACAACCTCTTTGTTTTCTTAAACAGGGGTAAGGTTGCGTACATCCTGACCCCGAGCATCCCCATTTAATGGGGATTTACTGTTGTTGTATTTATTGAACACTGCACAAGACACCAAATACGTGTCGTTCAAAAGGTGCAATTGGATTCTCAAGCCCTATCACTTTATATTGAATCATTCTGTGGATGAACTACATTTGTGCTAGTTTATATGCTAATATTGATCTTACAATTTGAATTAATTTTGAAGTTGAAATGGGAACTTAGTGAAGTTGATTTTGGAAAGATGACGATGATGTTGTGTTAGTTACTTACTTAGTATGGTCTATACTCCATATCTTTGTAGTCGTATCACGCATCATGTAGTCTCTTTTTTTTTCTTTTTTTGATCATTAATGAAATATATTAAACCATCTCAAAAATTGTACAAAACATCTATACAAAAAACCACCTTATATAGGAAGGGTTTCTTGCAAGCCTAGGCGGTGTTCTATTTCTCTACTTCAATTTTTTTAGCATTTGTTTTTCCTTTTTATTCATTCTTCCTACCTGACTTTGCACTTTGATTCGTACTGCTCACAATGTTTCTGTGACAGGAATTTTTTGGTTGGGAAAAAAGTTATCTTCTGCTCCCACATTGCTATATTCCTATTCGTCCACAATATATATACAATAGTAGCAAGAGCTGCTAGCATTACCTTCCTATTGATTTTCCATCTTGCATTCTTCTTTGTATCTGCTTGAAGTTTTTTGTCGGCTGTATTTTTCGACAAACTTCCATTTTCTCTTTTCATAATTGTACGAATGATTTTGCATATTTACTCCTAATATTCACACAAAGCACATGAATCAGTAGGAGTGATGCCCAATTTTCTTGCAGTCTTCCTAGCATTGCTGCCAGCAAATATTAGCTATGCTTAGGAACAATCACACCATTCCACTCCCAACTGTACCACCATGCTCTTTCATGTTCCGATTGGAGCCTTTCGTGAGGACTTATGGCAGTGTATTTCTTGTTGTTGGTCAATTTTCAGCCATCTCATTCTTAAGCAGGCATCAAAATATATCCAGTTTCGCATACCTTTCTACAGTTCCATCCCAACTCAGGTGGCACATGCCTTCCAATCTTTTCGTCTCAAGTAGACATGGTTTACCCATCTTACATTCTTACCCAATATACATCAGCTATATAGGGCCTAGCCCCACACCAGGTTTCCTATAGCTGCTATATTTGCATTCAGAAAATGCTGTATACTTGGTCCTCCCTCTTTCTTATTTCTACAAACAAAATCCCGTGCTACCGAGGTTGCTCTAACATATACATGTTTTCAAGCTCCTTCTACAAATTCTAATCAATTTTTGAAGGATACTCTGGGACCAGAGTTAGCCGAGTGGGTCGAGCAGGAGTTTCGAAAAAGCTGAAAAACGAAACAGAGGAATAAACTATGCAGATGTAGCAAAACTAAGTTGACGAAAAGTCTAAGAACCTGTACATTCAGACTTGTACCCTTCCT
>ONZK01004611.1:16235-28272 GCA_900322385.1 Pharnaceum exiguum | reverse complement strand
AAGGTAATAACGCATTACCCAGCGGCCTGAAAATCGAAGAAATTTGATATTTATAATTATTATACTATATATCGTAATAGATAAAGTACAGCGGATGTCAAAAATAGGGGTTTTGTGTTGTGTATGTGTGTGAGAAAGAGAGAGAGAGAGAGAGAGAGAGAGAGAATGTGTGCTTATATATACACATTCATTTAGTAAAGTAACAAATAAAAGCTTCTTTTCTATATGTTTTCACTCACAAGATAGCGTTATTATTAGCTCAATGAAGTACATAGTAAATAACAATCAAAGTAATAATTGTAATTGTATCCAACAATAAAGAAAAAACAATAATGATATATATCACTATATTCATTAGTATAGTTTATTTAAGGTGCCTTGATATACTAATATAACTAGAAATGGAAAAAAGTAAGGAATAGTGAATTGTTATGTTTGACGTTGTTTGAAATCAAAAATTTTTAGACAAGAGATTTTCATGACGATAATTTACTAACGAATTCGAATAACCAATTTTTTATTTTACAATTTCATTGAGAAAAAAAAACTAAATGAAAAACAGATCTCTTAGTCTCATAATTTACACAATACAAGCTTTTTGACGCTTTTGTAGTTTGAAACTACTTCAAAACCAAAATGAAACTACTAATAATTCGGTTTCTTAATTTGAGACGGATTAAATACCAGTAATTTTCGGTAGCAAATTGGACACCGAAACGACACCGTTCCAAAATAAAACGGTATCAGATTTGGACAATGAATCGAGAACGAAGAATTATGATAGCAAAATTGAAACTGAAATGCTACTAAAGTAAAAATCTGTCAAAATTTGGAGACTGAATTGAAACCAAAATATTCAATAGTAAAGTCGACACGAAAACGACACTGTTCCAAAAAACGGTGTCGTATCTTGACACTGAATCAAAACCGAAGAATTTTGGTATCAAAATTGAAAATTAAATGCTACTAAAGTAATAATCGGTGTCAAAATTTGGAGACCGAATGGAAACCAAAATTTTCAGTCGTAAAGTCGACACGAAAATGAAACCGAAAATTTTCGGATTCAAATTTTCTACTAAAATGATACCAAAAGTAAATTCGGTAGTGATTTTGGACACCAAACTGCTACCGATTTGTTTCCCCGTCTCCAAATTTGAGAATGTCCAAATTCGGTTTCATTTTCATGATTTTAGTAGTTAATTCGAGACCGATTTCATTCGGTAGCAAACATTCGGTCTCGAAATGGCCATTTTCTTGTAGTGATTAAATTTATACAATAATAATATAAACCAAGTCACTAATCAACAAAACCTGTCTCTTAAAAGTGCAAACATTCACTAATAGAAAACAAAATCCAGTGAACAATCACAGACAATGGTTCACTAATAACTTAAAAACATTAATTAATCCACTAATATAAAAGTTACAAAAGTGACAAAATATAATATAAACAATAGAATGCAATTGTGTAAGAAAACAACCGAAGATTTGTTTTTTTTTTGAGCTTGCTGATGACGGCATTTTGAATTTGTTGGTGTTGTTCTCCCTTTATACCATTGTTTTATATGGGGAAATTTGATTAAAACAAAAAAGAATAGTGAGAAGTTGGGGAGAAAATAGTAAGAAAATTTAATAATTTCCGCCTAAGAAGAAGAAATGACTACGTAATTTTTTTTTTGGGAAGGGGATAAAGGAAGGAGTGCACTGAGAACTGTACACCTTGTGGTGTATAGTATAACTTCTCCTATAGTTGTAAGTGCATGTTTTTTTGGAGGCACCTGGTGGTGAGAATCGAGCCCCCTGCCTTAACGGTTGAAGATCTTTTTACCGGTTGAATAACTTTTCTATTCTTATTTTGAGAGCATGTTTAATCCTTATACTCACCAAAGTTTAGATAAAATGACAGGTCTTGTTTAGATATTGGTGTAGACTATTCATGCACTCTAATTCAATTTGTTATCTGCACCGAGTATTAGTAAATTTTAAATTTTAGCAAATGAAAAGAAAAAGGACACTCTTTATGGGACAATTTATTTGATTAAATGTACGTACAAGACTGAGTCTATGAGTATTAGGGCGTATAAATTTAACAAAAAAGAAATGAAATTTTTATTTAATTGTTTTGAAACGCGGTAACTTATTATCACCCTATCAATATTGGATTTTTTTGAAATTAAAGTGAAACCTTTCCAATGATTAATAAAGAATTATCAATAATATCAATGCCAGAACTTCTTACTACTAAAAAAAAGAACGAAATTGAACTGAACTAAAGTAAACTTAATTTAACTAAAAATAAGTTTTTGAAAGTTGGAAAAACACACCCTTAGTACTCATCTTCATATTATTACATATTGGAAACCATTTTATTGGGGTTTTAGTATAGTATTAATTAACTTAATATACTAATGTTCATACTCTTTAAAATACAAGGAATCATGCTCTTAAGGCATGTTTAACCCTTAAACTTACTAGAGTATGAGAAAAGTGAAACATCATAATTTTTGATTTAGATTCTAGTTATACTTTTTACTTTATTAGTTAAACTCACATAATATTTAAGATTAAATGAATTTTTTAAAAAGAAAATATAAGTGGGTCCTATATATTTAGTTAATTGTAGTATAAGGGTGGGTATGTGAATTTTAAAACTCCAATTCTTAGGTACACCGGGTGTACGGGTACACCATGTGAATTTATGACTAATATTACAACATATATCATTAGTCACATTTTTAATGCCATTAGTCAGCCCTTTATAATTAGTCATAAATCTAAAGGGTGTACCGGTACACCCGGTGTACCAAAGACTTGCTGTTTATAAAATTGGTCATATTTTATAGGCATTATACTCAAATATAAAGGTTAAACTCTTCTTTAAACTCAATAAAATATAACCAATAAACATGCTGTAATGTGATCAGACTCTAGGTTAGAATCAAAAGAGCATGGCCAATAATGTTGCTCTTGTACTCTTAAAATACAAAAAAAAAAAAAAAAACTCCAAAGACTTTGCACGGAAAAGTGAGTCTTTTTACTAGGAATGGTAAATAAAAAAAGGGAATATGTCCGAAATTGATTAAAACCATTTCTTTCACATTGCACTAAATTTGCATGGGCCCTGTAGTAAACAACCGGTTTAACCTCGAGCTGGAAAATGGAAATCGTTTGCCTGGAAAAAGAAAGAATAGTCCATTTATCCTCATTGCTGGAAAATGGAAATCGTTTTATTTCACATTGCACTAAATTCGCTTGATTATCATGGAAGGCGGGTCATTTGTTTACCACATTGTAAACAAAGCTCTCAATCGAGTACCATCCTCTCTGTTGATAACCCAAAGATTTTGCGCTGTGATTAGTTGATTTTCATCACTGTCCTACATTCAATATGCACCCAAGCTGTTCGACAAATTGACTGAACCAGAAAAAAGGTTGACAATTCCTTGATTTCCTTCAATTGCAATTGCACCTACACTATGCTCTGCGCCTATAGAAGAGAAGTGGGTCTGTTTTGTTGTATCTTGTCCTAGCCACTGCATCTCATCTAAGAAACTTGATGCGAGATTGAACAGTCCAGAAAACTACAGCGTATGGTTAGGCTGAATTGGATGATTGACATACATAATTTTTTGGACTTTTAGCTGAAGCGACATCAAACCTAAGTTCTGTGGAGATTGATCTATGAGGTGATTTACTGCTTAGCGATGCTTGCAACACTGATAATTAAGTTCATACTTCTGTATGATGATCTTGGACTGCGGCACTGTTGTTTGATTACTCTACCAATTGGGAATCTTAAGGTATGGTTCAACATTTTAATTGATGTTTGTCAGGAAATGGAAGTGTTGTTGTTATGGATGTGTTTGTGACTATCGTCGTTGTAATATATTTCAAAGAGGAAATATCAAATATAGTAACTCTATACCAGTACTAACATTCTGTCCGTCCAAAATTAGTTAGTTGACTTGATAGTTAAAAATACACTAGGGAGTAGGGACAGCTAGTTCTGGACAGAGGAGTTATACAATCTGGATGTTGAAAATTTTATGATAATTGATAATCGTGTACAGAAATGAAGTACCAGTTAATATAGAGATGAAGTAGAACTGTAGAACTTTGTTATTTGAATGAGAAAAGAATAGTTGCAGACTGAATAAAGTCCAGAGGAACTTAGTTCAGAAGCTGCATGATCACTGTTTCATATTAGAAATCTAAGGAAATATTGTCCTTGGTTCTGATTGATTAGGCTTGAGGGGTGCATTTTTCCTAGAGTCATTTGCCCACTTGTTTAAGGAAAGGTCACACCTTACGCCAATCTGAAGGGGACAAATACCACTTGGTTTAAATTACTAATCTACTGTATAGTTTAAGAAGAAATAAAGGAAAATCAAGTTTTGTATTCTGGTCCCTACAATGCTAGCGCTGTTCCTACTTGATTGCCAAATCCTGTCCTCCAATAATAAATTAACGAAAGTAGGAATCACTAAATTGTATTGTGAGAAATTTTCAACGAAATAGGTGATGGACATTTAGGCTCCGTTCTTTAGGACCTTGCTGAACAGATGAGAAAATCTTGAACTAGTAAACATGATAATGGCAAAAAGTCCCGGAGAACAGAGCCTAACCTTATTACCTTATTACAGATTTGCCAAGCTACTATAAAGGTTTCAGTTATTTGCAGTTCTACATTTTTCAGAGCCTGTTCATTCACTCGAACTCACTGAATTTATATGACATAGTTGTTGCTTCACATGATAGTCCAGCAGTATAGGCGTATAGCCCTCTATATGGTTTGTCTAAAACTCTAAATTGTCTGACTAGGGTATCATTTTCCTACCTATCAAGCTTCATGAAATATTGATTGTCTCTCTAAATTCTCATCAGCCTCTCTTGTTGACGTTGAATCTTGCCCAAATGTTAATTTAATCATTATGGATATGGTGTCACCTTAGAATTGTTTATTATTTGAATCATGGTACCAACTATGCGAGTCTTTAAAGCACTGAGTCTACAGTAGTTGCCTGTAACACTTCTCTTCAATATATCAACGAGCTATTCAACCTTGACTTCACCCCAGAACATCATTTTTCAGAATCTTTTACCCACTGAATATTCATTGGATATTGCTGTCAGCTGAAGATCCAGCAGGAACATTCAACTTCTCAAAACTTCTCAAGTAGAAGTCTAGAAAGAACAAGATAGGGAGGTTACTGTCGTTTATTTGAACTCCTAAGAACTTGGTCTTTATGTAAGGTTTACGAGCACGCTTTCCTCCTATCATCTCATAAAACTTCATTGGTTCTGGTGAAGCCAACTTCTGTCGTTATAGAAGGTTTCTGTCTGATTAACTCCCACAATTCTCTTGCTGTTAGCCTTTTCACTTCACATCCTGTTATTCTCTCTTCTTTTCTACTGAAACTTACTAGCTAGTCTTTTTTCCTGTTGAATGGACTCAAGTTTTTTTGTCACAAGTCATGGATTTTCTGGTTTTGATGCATTTATGTCCAACAATATGGGCTTGCATTGGGAATCTCAGGGAGGGGTGCGTGATCCCTTGGTACTAGATAATGGAAAGGGAGAGCTTAAGAAGGTACCCATTAGTTCAGGGAAGAAAGATGCATCAGAGGTGAGGAATCCGGCTGCACTTAAGAGCCATTGTGAGGCTGAGAGACGGAGACGAGAAAGGATTAATGGTCACCTTACCACCCTTCGCAGTTTTCTATGCTCCACGGACAAGGTAATGTCTTATTGATTAGGTACTTAGGTGATATATAAGTAGATTTTAAGTTAGAAATGATAATAATATGTGAACTGCATTCCTGTGGTTCCGATGACTTATTTCCACTGACATGTTTTATGATTTGAAAATTGGTGAGTGATATATATTCGATTGAGAAAGTGGAAATAAATTGATAGAAATGTTTCTTTGGAAAATAACAAAAGTCTCCTAGTAATAAGGAAATTCTAGCTAAGAAATTATGAGACTTTTTTTCCCGGAAACATAAGCATAAAAGATTGAGGAGATAAGCATCATTGGTTACAGCAAGAACAAAATCAAATCTTTTCTTGAAATGATAATTGTCTGTTGCCAGCCTTCTCAAATTTCTTTGCTGAAGTGATTATGAACCCTTTTGCATTGTGACCTTTTAGTGCTATGCATGACGCAACTCTCTCACTGTGATCTACAGATACAGTACTACCTGAACTAGCTAGCTATATTTGTACTTTAGATTTTAAAAGAAATTCCAAGGTTAATTGTGCAAATAGATGATTAATCGTGACTGTGAACTGATTTTTTCATGATCAATCAATGGTCCTGGATGAGGAACAATGCACTACCAAAAGGCTGAGAGTAGCATTAGAAACATAACAGCAAAGCAGGTAGTTCTGTTGTACTTGTATGAATATCCTATTCCAAATGACATGATGGGCGGCTTCGTGTAGTAACGTAGCTCTTAGTGGGTCTTGTTGAAAAATCTGAATATTACTTATTGCATTTGTGGAGTTCTTACGCCTCTACAATGACTAAAGTGATGTTACATATAAACTAATCACTTGTTCTATATTTTATAATCCTCAGTAGGTCTGTTACTGATGTATGCGACAATGCAATCTGGCGAATGAAGATGAATCTTTGCGCTTACTCATTATATTTAATTGTCAGAGCTAAGGAGGCTGTTGTCATCTTGAAAATGGTTGTATAAGTCCAACTTGCTAGGTCAACTTCTATTATTGTTTGTGCTTGTCTGGGTCACTAAGTTGAAACGCAAGATAACTGCTCTTGATCTCTCCAATAGGTTTTAGACACCAAGTCTTCGCTAACATAATTAAGTACGTTTGATAGTGATGTATTGGCTTCGTCGAATAGCTTCACTTGAATTATTAAGTTTGTAGATTCCATATTTAAAAAAAAAATCAGATGGCAGATTGTCTCCTAGTATTGTAGCTTGTTTGTGGATGAAAAGCGTGCAGTCAGAAGAAGACGTTTTCAATGATTTTGATTGGTCTCTTAATATTGTATTATTCAGATGGACAAAGCAACATTGCTTGCTCAAGTAATCAGCCAAGTCAAGGTGCTGAAGAAACAGGCTTCAGAGGCAACTAAAGGACTGCTCATACCAACAGATGCTGATGAAGTGATAGTTGAACCATACAGTGATGCCGATGGGCCGGACAGAAATTTTGCCTTTAGGGCGTCTGTGTGCTGTAACTATAGCCCAGAGCTTATTTCCGAAATCCGGCAATCCTTAGAAGCTTTTAAGCTCACCATCTCAAGGGCAGAGGTTTCCACTTTAGAAGCCAGAATCAAGAATGTCATAATAATCACTGGCTGCAAAGACGATTTGGATGTCTACGGGATAGAGAAGTTTGCAGATTTAATACGTCAATCACTGTGTTCTGTACTGGACAAGATTTCAGCATCAGAGGAGTACTCTCCTCGGACAAACCTCATGAGCAAGAGGCGAAGGGTTTCTATTTTTGATAACTCAAGCACATCCTCATGAGCACTGAAATAATGGAATTGATTGATTAACACCATACGGGTCTGTAGAGTCTACGAAGTTGTACAAAACATCCGAAGACAATTAAATGAGTTGTCTTTGATCAATTCTAGGTGAGTAATCAGAATGGCTGATGAGATGATTTTACTGTATCCGAGCTTTTATACCATTCAAGTTAGGCTGTGTTTTGTTCGTCGTTAGTACTACAGTTCAGTTTTTTTCAGTTCAGTTTAGCATCTTTCAGTTTTTTTCAGTTCAGCATCTTTCAGTTTTTTTCAGTTCAGTTCATTTAATTTTTAGTTATAATTATAACTGTCTTCAGTTTTTTTCAGTTCAGTTCAGCATCTTTCAGTTTTTTTCAGTTCAGTTCAGTTTTTTTCAGTTTTTTTCAGTTTCAGTTCATATCATTTCAGCCGACCAAAACACACCCTTAGTTGGAATAACATGATTACATAAATGAATACTCCAAAGATTACAATTTACAAGTTGCATGCTTGCATTTGGTTTCATTCAGCCTGTATCTGCCATTCGTAATATGGCTTCCAATTTTTTTTTCAATAATTACAATAATAATGTCAAGCACCGCGAATCATCGGTGTTGGTAAAAATATCATGTACGATTGTGTGGTGTTTGGAAATTTTACCTTTTACGTATCCGATTTATATATTGTAGGATTTTTATTTGTAATATTCAATATATTTTTTTGGTACCAGAAATTTAGTTCCGTTATAACTTTTCAACTTTGACCGTCAAGTACTCATTGACCATTAAAAAAGCTGACTTGGCATATAATTTTTGAATTCTTGAGTGTAAAATAATTTTTATCCGTTTATAGTAATACTTATCATCAGTCTTAGTGGTGTGATTTTTTTAATTCTTTTGCACATAAACGATCATTTATAACACCTAAAAAATCCATTTAATCACTATCATTCAATGACAAGTGTTGTTCCTCCGGCCTGATGTGTTGGATGCTCGCGAGGAGGAGAAACGGCTGAGTCGGTAAGACGAAGAAACAATTGGAAGTAAGGGTGTGATGTGAAAGGCTTCTGCAGGCTTGAGTTCAAAATCTGAAAGCAGATTGTTCACGAGTCCCTAATCTGCATTGGCATTTGTTTTAATATTCTTATTGCTGACGGGTCCTTAAAAGCTTAACAAACGGGATGCGGAGTCGAATTCACCATTCCCATTAATTATTATTGGTCATTAAGGCCTTTAATACTATCATTATAATATTCAATTAATTGATTTTAGCCGAAAGACCTAATTATCAGTTAATCACTCAGCCTAATCACAAAACAATCCTAGTCCACATAAAAATACAGCAATATCTCCAAATTTTTTTGAAAAGAATTAATTTGGTGCTTGTATGACAATTATTACCTTCTTTGCACAAGATTCATGTCAAACACGAACACTCACTTAGTACTTACTATGTCTGCACTTAAATGTCTCAACATTAATGTCTAGCATTCGTGGCACTCACTTACATTGGCACTTTCACTTCCAGTTTAACTTCATTGTCTAGGAACACTCACATAGTATAGGCAGTTAGTGACATAATTCACGAGTCCGACATATAGCAACATAGTACTCTAGGATGGCATATAAATGTTTGTCATGCATGTACTCATAGGTTAAAGCAAACTAGGGGGCTCCTTCGTTGCCCACCAATGTCGCATTGAGCATGAACACTTCTCAATCACAACTTTAAGTATAGCATATACCCTTCAACTAGGGGCTCCTTGCATTGACTGATCGATTCCTCACAACATTTACACAAGCAAGTTCCCATACCTCTCAAGAGGCCCTGCGTAGTACTATATACTCATATAAAACTCAAGATTACATAGTCAAAGACCTGCAAACAAAATCCCGTATTTAGGCCTACCCACATCCGGAAAAGCGCCTAAACATGCTCAAAGTTGAGTTATCATCGTAAAATCATGCCCATTGGCCAAGTATATCAATACCCAAGCCAAATCTAGCTCAACAACACTAAATTCGCCTAAATCGGTTGAAACATGCCTCAAGCAAAAATTCCGCAAATTTCTCAACGAAATTCAACCTTGAGTTCATAAATATGTCAAACAAACTCAATATTGCATTGAGCCTACATCAAGCCGAAATCAAAAATTGCCTATCATCTCATTCCATCTCATCTCATCACAAAACAATCACAGATTCACAACAAACCCCAAATTTGAAGTTTGAGCATGAGCAAGAGTATAATTTCAATCAGTGAGTATAAGCATGAGAAAAAGTGAGCAAGTTGTTGTGTGAGGAAAACTCGCCCAAAGCAATAACAAGAACCACAAGCAAGAAAGCCCGCTTCACACTATCTCCAGTCCACGCGACCACAACACAGCCAGCCCAGGCTTAGCACAATGGGCCGGGCCCCTACTTCCAGTCTGCTTTTGCATCCCCGCCCAATTTTTCTCAAATTAAAGGCTAAATTCGCGCTTTGTCAGTCCAATCCAATGGTGAAGTGTTAAGGTATACGTACCCAAAAACAAAATAAAAATTTCAATTATTGCAAAATACTATTATCAACTCCACACGTTTCCCACCTAATAATTTTAGTGATGGGAATATTACACAATTGCAAATAAGTTATGAATTCCCGAAATTCGAGACGGGATTCAAGCACAAGCACAAAGCCCACAATTAGCACGTTGCAAATTTATTCCAAACACCAACCAGGCCGAGCCAGCCTTTAAAAAATTCTCACAAATTAGCTGCCTTATACTTGGCTTCAGCACCCGAATACAAGTAAACACTTGTTTAGGGTATCACTACATTTGATTTAGTAGGGATGAAAAGCATTCCCTTAAGCAGCCTTATACTTGGTTTTAGCAATGATGAAAAAACATTCCCTTAAGCAGCCTTATACTTGTCTTTAGCAATAATGGCTTGATCACAAATGTGTTTGTCATTCTTCATGTGAGTAGGCCCCTCATTTGAATTTAGAAGTCTCGGGATGAAAAGCATTTCATAGTGTTCGGACTTTTCGATTCAAAACTATGACTTATCGTGACTTGACTTTTAGAGGTGAAATTCACCTATCTTCGGCACCCATAAGGAGAGCGGTAATCTTTGTTGCACTTTTGTCATGTTTTATGACTTTCATGCTTCTTTTGCTTACAACATTGATGTGCCTGCAGAGTGGACCTGAAATGCGTTCTCACGGGTCACACCAAGATCTGTCAGTTATTCTTGATTCTGGTGACATGAAGAGCTCAGTAGTGGCTTGGATTCGAGATAGCGTGTTTGGTCCTTTGATTGAGGTTTTGAGTAAGGGAAACATCAATAAGATCCTGTTGAGAGGTTTATTGGAGAGGTTTTGGGATACCACCAACACCTTTCACATGCCTTGGCGTGAAATAGCTATCACTCCTGCTGATTTTGCTGCGATTACCGGTCTTCCTTTATCGGGTAATCCAATTCCTCTTGAGGGCGACCACGATCAAGCTTGGTTAGAGGAGATGTTCAGTCCTACAATAAATTCACCATAATTTCGTGCGTCTCGGAGGAGTGCTAGTTCTTTACTCGGGCTTTGCCAACATATTGTGCAAGAAGAAGGCTTTGAAAGGGACTAGCAAGGCGCAACATATTAGGATGTTCCTGGTGTACTTCCTGTCGGCGACCATCTTTTCGGACAAGGGCAGCATGATGCATTTCATTGGGTTGCGGCTTTAGCGGATTTGGAGCAACTTGGTTCTTGGAATTGGGGAGAACCTGCTTTGGCCACCTTGTATCTTTCTTTGAGGTTAGGCGTTAGAACCCCTGTGAGCCAGTCTAAGAAGGACAATCCTACTTTCGGTGATGCCGTTCTGATCGGGTTAATGAGACTGTGGAGGAATGATCTTTAATAGTTCATTATTCCGTCTTGAATTATCTATATTGACCCACATTGTATTTTCTGTAGGTTTGGTTTTACCATGTGTTTCATGGTCTTAGCCCTGCATGTACGGTACCGTTGAGCTTTCCTACCATATCAATAATGTGGCGTCACCGGGATAACCAGCGAGTGTATCATTCTATCCAGGATTTCGGCATGGCTTTGGATGGATGAGGCAGAAGAGAGGTACTTTTGTTCTAAGGCCTTGCGAATTCTATTTATCGCTTCATGATTCGTCTTTTGCATTCTAACATATTTTCCACCCCATTTTAGGTGGTATACAATCTGTGGGGCGACATTAATTCATAGCCCGTTGTTGCAGCTGCTCATGAGTTCGGAGCTACTACCCGAGTGTTTACTAGCCCTTTTGGCTTTGTGTGGTGGTGGGTAAGAGACCATGCAGGCAAGCCCTATATAGTGAGGGTTATTATGTTCCCGCGGACCCCTTGAATTCCATGTTTTACTTGTATGGCTTCCCGGAAGTCGCTATTTATGTGCTTAGAGAGGGAGTGCTTAGCTAGAATCGCTTGGTAAAGGTAGATGAAGGTGCCTATCTTCAATTCCTTGGTGTAGGTACATGGGCCCTAGGAATCTTTTCGGGAGAGGAATCACGCTCGTTTCCCTACTAGGGTA
>ONZK01004609.1:5610-31030 GCA_900322385.1 Pharnaceum exiguum | reverse complement strand
AAAGAAAAGTAAACATCGTTTAATTTATAATCTTTCAAAAAAAAAAAATCAAATTCAATATATCATTTTTTTTGTTTTAATTTTTAAATGTACTTTAGTATTTATTTGAAAATACATGTTGTTTATAAAGTAAAATAAACTTACCAGTTTCTTTTTTTCCTTTTCTTTTTGCATGTTTTTTAGATTTTGTTATATTCATTTAATTACTTCCATACTTGAAGTTCCATTCTAACAACTTAATTCCTTTGAAAATAAACATAGCTTCTTTCTTGACAACTTATTGCCTCAAAGTTCAAATTGATTTTTGATAAGTGCGATTTAAAAGTTATTTTTTTGAATGCACAAAAAATTATGTGATACACACACAAACATAAACACACACACGCACACGCACACAACGAGTTAGTAAAGTCACTCTCGAATCTAAAGTGGTCATTATTTACTAAAAAGGTTTACCCATGAACAAAGTGAAACACACTAACGACATTTTTATAACCAACAACATTCATACACCTGTTTTACATGAATATTTCTATATCAATTTGCTAATTGTATTTATTGAGTTTTTTAATTAAGTTTTATTTAAATCAATGGAGTCTTTCAGTGAACCACGGATCACAAATATGTTCTAAATAGTACTCCTTACGGTTATAGATATTTTGACTAATAGTTATTAGTTACTCCGTAGTAGTTAGCAGGTATGAGTTAGTAGTTTGTAGTGTTAAATCCTAAAAAACCAAACACTCTCTGAAAACTGTTGTTGAGGACAACATTTTTAAAAGGGTACGTTGTGTTTGCAACTTATATTGCTATCTACTCTTGACCAAATATCTCCCTTAAACTAGAGGGGATTGGCAAGGCCATCCACAAGACCCAGCCCAAAAACAAAGGAGGGTTTTGGACAGCAGTTTTGTAAAAAAAAATAAAATTTAAGCCCATAAAAAGAGAGGGTTTAAGGGTCGTTCCTTCTGGCCTTATTTTAAAACCTAATTTATACTTCGTATTATTATCTTAGAGTATTTTGTAAACATTTTTATTTTTGACATTTAGCATCTCACAATGTTTGTTCTATTTGATTCTAATATGTTTACTCTTTTTTATATAGAAAAAATTAAGAAAAAAATCTTTCTTTATATTATTATAGGCACTTCACACCCGCCAAAGATTTCGAAGTTGTAGAGAAAATTCCCAATATACTCCCTTATAAGTTATAACTAAAGTTGCTAATTTTATTTTTGAAAACAAAGTTACTAATTACTCTTACTAAACTACTCATTGTCTAATAAATTTTATAATGACCCTTGGGGGTCATTGCCTTAAAAAAGTAAAGTTTATAATATACTCACTATGTTTCTTTTTATTGTTCCACTATTCTATTTTAGATTTTTTTTATTATTGTTCCCTTGCTTTTCCTCCTGGTTACACTAGAATTCTCTCACATTCTCCTTTCATTTTCTCATAAATTCTATTTTTTTGGGAAAACGGTTAATATTTCATTAGCAGAAAAACCACTTCCAAGTAGATCACAAATTAAGCTTTATCTCCGGAAATCATCCTTAAACTTACAACACTCAAACTATATCTAAGTTATCCTTAAATAACAAGAGTACTGCTGATACAATTTAGATAGGGAGATTTACAGTAAATAAACATCATTCGATTTCTAATCAGTAATGTAACTTGATTTCCATTATCAAAGAGTACTCTTCAGTCTTCTTTCTAGCTCCAAAGATTCTGTTATTTCGTTCCAACCACAAACAATGGGTTGCAGTAGCTAGACAGAGCCTTGTAAGCTTCTTCTCCCATTGCCTCCCTTTGTTGTAGTTATGCATCCATCGAAGTTCAGTAAGAAGAGAGCGAACTCTAGTAGATTTCAACTTAGCCCAATGTTTAATCACACCCCAAATCTTCAGTGAATACGAGTAAGAGAAGAAAAGATGGTGCAAGCTCTCATTGTTTGATTCACACAGGGAACATCTATTGGCCAGGACAATACATCTTTTCTGCATATTATCTTGGGTGAGAAGGCAGTTCTGCACAGCTAAAAGCATTGTAACACTTTGTGTGAAGAGAATTGTAGAGTCTCAAACACTATTTCTCCAATAACATACCACAGATAACCCATAGAGAAAATCATAAGCATCATGAGTACAAAATTTTTCACCTGAAGTCCAGTCAGATATCAACGCTTTTGCTCCATCTATCCAGTGAAGCCAACTCTTTGGATAAATAAATCTCTAGTGTTCAGTATGCCTCTCCAAAGCCAAAAAGCATTTGATCTAGGACAACATTCCAAACATCAGATTTTTTCAAGTAATACTTCTGCACCCACTGAGAAAGAACCGAGCAATGATTGAAACTGATTCTCATTAGCAATTTCAACATTTGAGTCTGATTCCAACTCAAAATTTCCTTTATCCCCATTCCACCTTAATGTTTCCCCCTGTAGATTTTGTGCCAACTTAGCAACGTCATCCTTTTTTTCCTTCATCAATGCCCCAAAAGAAACATCGTTGAAGTTTTTTAATTTCTTCAACAACCCCAACAGGTAAGAGTAAACCACAAATCCAAAAGTTCACAAGCCCAAAAACAGAGGAATTGAGTAATTGAGCCCGACTTCCATAAGATAATAGAGAGTTGGCCCAATGATGAGTCAATTTTCTAATTTTATCAAGCAATGGTTGGAATAAAACTAAATTGAGTTTTTTTGAATTCAGTGAGAGACCAAGGTACTTGAAAGGCAAGACTCCCAATGAAAAACAAGATAATTTCAGGATATCATGTTGTAGTGACTGATTTACTCCACCAAAATAGATGTCAGATTTACTAGGATTGATAGCCAAACCTGACATTGCTTCAAACTGCTTCAAGACATCAACTGCACACTTAACTAAAGAACAATCACCCCTTGTGAATAATAGAAGATCATCCGCAAAAATCAAATGATTAATATTGAGCCATGTACACTTGGGTTGCTTACTAAATAATCTCGAGCCATTCATCTTCCCGAGTAGCCTGGACAATGCTTCCATACACAGAACAAACAGATAGGGTGAAAGGGGGTCTCCTTGTCGTGCCTCTTTCTTCCCTTTAAAATATCCATGCAAACTGCCATTGATTATCAAAGAGTAATGTGGTGATGTGATACTCTCCATAATCCAATTAACAAAAAGCTCAGGCAAGCCATAAACGAGAAGACACTTTCTAAGAAAAACCCAACTAACATTATCAAATGCTTTACGAATGTCTATCTTCAACAATGCTCTAGGAGAGATATGTTGTTGTCCATACTTTCTCACTAACTCTTGAGCTAGCATTGTATTGTCAAAAATAGAGCGCCCTTTGACAAATGCATCTTGTTCATTACCAACTATATCTTACATTACGGCTTACAATCTTTTGGCAATGATCTTAGTGATGGTCTTATAAATGATATTACAACAAGCAATAGGCCTATATTCACCCACTTTTGAAGGATTTTCCACTTTAGGCAACAAGACTAAGGTAGTAGATTTGACTTCATAAAGCAATCTTCCTCTAGCAAAGAACTCATCATGAATGGCTGCAATGAACTCCGTGTGAATGATACTCTATGATTTCTTGAAAAAAGCTGCACTAAAACCATCGGGGCCAGGACTCTTATTGTCATTGAATGAGAAAAGAGCATCTTTAATTTCTTTATTAGTGATAGGCTTGATCAACAGATGAGATTCTCTGACAGCAGCATCTTTAATCAAGTCTTCATTAAAATCACAAGAAGTAGATTCAGTTCCCATAAGTCCCATATAGAACTCCAAGAAAGCATTGGCAACACCAATCCTGTTTCTTCCTTGTTGATCAGTAATTTGCCCAATATAACTTCTTCTCTGTCTATCTTTCACCATAGCATGTAGATAAGCTGAATTTTCATCAACTTGATTGAGATGCAACATCTTTGCGCGTTGATAATTTGCAGTGAGTTCAGCTTGTCTCAATTCTACATAAACAGCTTTCAATTTTTTTTCTTTGTCCAACATATCCTGATCAATTTGACCAAGACAAAGTTTTTGACACTCCAACCATTCTTGCTGAGCAGCCTCAACTCTCTTACTGATATCAGAAAAACACTCTCTATGCAATTATTTCAAAGCATTTTGACATTTTTCAATTTCATGACAAGTTTATACATTGTTGCACCTTGTACGCTAACAGCCCAAGCATCAAATACAATGTGCATAAAGTTAGGATTATCTATCCAACAATTGAGAAATCTAAAAGGACGGGCCTTTTGGCATATTTAAGAACTGAATAATGGAAGCAGAATGATCTGAAATCCCAGGAACACTAAACTCAACTTCAATATGATAGTTGTTAAGGAACCAGGCAGGGTTTGCAAGTACCCTGTCTAATTTGCAAGCTACCCTTTGATCAAGTTTCTGATTATTAGTCTAGGTATAAAAAGCTCCCTTTGCTGGCAAATCATTCAATGCAGTAGATTGGATGCATTCAAGAAAGTCATGTAGTTCAGTGCCATGACAGGGAGAGGAACTCAACTTCTCATATGAATTCAGGACAACATTAAAGTCTCCACTACAAAGCCAAGGTAGCTTTGTATTATCTGCTATCTTCACCAAATCATCCCATAGTGCTTTCCTTTCATCAGCAGTATTAAATGTATAGATAAAAGTATTGAAAAAACAATCCCCATTCACTCTATTTTTCACCCAACAATGAATGAACTGTGCAGATTTAGAAACAATGGTGACATCCACAAAACAAGGGTCCCAGTAAACCCAAATTCTACAATTATGATGATGAGTGTAATTTGTAGCAAATTGAAATTTCCTAAAATAATTCATAATTTTTTTTGATTTTTTTTTTCTTTCACTCTAGTTTCTAATAAAGCTCCTAACACCACTTTACTCTGTAACAAACACTTTTTAGTGTCTTGTTGCTTTAAGGGGTCATTTAGACCTCTTATGTTCCAAGTATGCACTATCATGATGATAAGGGGGTGCACCACCCCCTCCCTTATCTAACACTGAAATAAGAATATCCTTAGCTTGAGTAGATTGAACTACTCTATTCACATTCTCCTGATTTCCATTCAGACAACTACCAACTCCATTATAATCAGTTGAAACTATCTTATCATGTAAGATTGGTACATACCTGTTTGAAGTTAAAGTAGACTGCTTAATGGGCACCGACTTGCTTGCAGAAGTATGCACTGATTGGAAACCATCTTTATCTACTTGGACTGGCACAGTTTTATCAGTAGCAGTAGCTTCAGTTGTCACCACATTATTCACTACTTTAGTCTAAATCTTCTCAGGTTCTTTTTTTTGAATTTGCAATTAGCAGCTTCATGACCAAGATTACCACAACAGTGACAAAAGAAAGGAACCCATTCATATTCCACATTTTGAACAAAATTGGTCCCAAAAGGTGTACTCAAAATAATCTCACTAGTAAGCTCCTTAGAAACATCAACTTGAATAAGTAATCTGGCAAAAGACGGTTTACTCTTGCTTGAAGTGTATTGATCTGCATACATTGGGGTCCCAATTTTGCTCAATACCTTCGTGGACCAAAAACAAGGATCCAGGTTTGGTAGAGTGACCCAAACTGGAACTTCACTAACAGTATCAAGGTTGCCCTATCTGCGGATACCAAGGCTTCAAAACAAGAGAGTGCTTTCTATAGTGCCAAGTACCTTCCTTCAAGATTTTCTCCTTATCATTTTCATTATCAAAACGCAAATAATATCACCCTTTTTTAAAATACAGGACCTGAGGTTATGCTACATGGGTCCAATTCTTTTCTATGAATTCAACCATCTCATGTAATTTCAAACTATTGCCTAAAACCATGCCAACAAGAGTATTTGTCCAGTACTGCAATTCACTCTCAATATCATCAGAATCAATGACAACTTTATCCTCCTTAGAAGATATGAAATCTAATTTCATGCCAATATTATCAGTTTTGGAACCCCTAACTACTTTGTCTTTCCATGACTCACTAGTTGGTTTCGCAATAGGAACAGATTCACTATTAATCACAACAGACACATCTATTATTCAGAATAGGATCTACTGTCACATGTGCACTTACATCATTTTCAGGTATCGAAAGAGTAGTCGAATTACCTGAGTTTGTCAAAATTGGATTGACTACGAAATCCCCAAATGTGAGCGGCTGTGGAGGAACTGATTTCTCCTTCGTTCCGGACTCATTCGTTGATGAAGGACTATCATTAGATGCACGGTGTTTTTGTGATGATGATGATGGTGTGACTTTTTTTCGGTGGTCGGCCTCTCCTAGCCATGGCCGAAAAACAAGGGTTGTGAAAGGATGAGCTTACCCTTCAAAACCTACCGTCTCATGTTTCTAGAAAAAGAGATTTTAAGTCTAATCATCTACAAAATTACCCATCATCTTAAATATTAATGCCAACATTTAAAATGAAAAAAAAACACGAGGGAGTAATAATTATTTAACAAAGGAGCTAAAGCTTAGTGCATACTCCCTCCACCCAAAATGATCTTGTCATTTACATTTTACACGCACTTTTAGGTAGTGGATTTGTGGGGTTAAGATTTTCCAAAAAAAAAGTAAGAAATAAGGTAAGCCACACAAAAGTTTCCTTATATAGTACTCCCTCCGTTCCCTAAAGTTCTTCCTCTTTTGCTTATTTTTGTGTTTCTTAAAGTTCTTCCTCATTCTGTTTTGGGACCATATTTTTTGAGAAAATGACCTAACTACCCTTACTGTCTTTTCTTATTCACAAGCCATTTCCCACCAAAACCCTTCACTTTCCCTCCAAAAACATGGGTAAAATTGTCAAAATTGCTCAAAAGAAGTTCACCTAAATTCCTGTGCCAATTGCAAATGAGGAAGAACTTTAGGGAACGGAGGGAGTAGTATTAAAAAACTTTAAGAGATATCACAAAATAGAAAGTGTAAAGAACATTTTAGGACAGAAAATGTCAAAATATCTTGCAATGTAGAAAAGTTCGAGACAGATTTGAGGGATTGGCAAGTACCACGTGTAGGGAAAGGATGTTGAATTGCTGAACTTGTTAGATCACACTCAGAGATCTTGATTCAGGAATATACAAGTAAGGCAGACGGGATTAGATTCTTAAAGCAATTTACCGTATCTTACGCCAACCTATATAGGAGCTGTCACTTGACATCTCGCTTTCATTCTTTTTTACTACATCAATCGTGTGTGCATATGCTCACATTTGCTGACCTGATCAAGGAGGCTTAAGCATTTTATATTGTTATTATACATAAATAAATAACGCTAAGAATGTACATTAGTTTTTTATATACTTGTTTATTTTCTGAAACATGTACGAGTAGAAATTAGAATAGACTGGTAAGAAAAGAAGCAACTTGATAAATGACAACCCGTAACAAAATCGGATATGTGGTATTAGATCAAGGAATACACTTTGCATTTATAAGTAATCCCTTTCAAATTTAAGTACTTTATTTAATGTATTATATTTATTCTATTAAGGGTGTATTTTGGTCGTCTGGAAATATATGAACTGAAAAATTGAACTGAAAAAAACCGAACTGAACTGAAAAAAACTGAAACATGCTGAACTGAAAATACTGAAGACAGTTAAAATTATAACTAAAACTGAACAGAACTGAACTGAAAAAAACTGAAAGATGCTGAATTGAACAGAAAAATACTGAAGACAATTAAAATTATAACCAAAACTGAACAGAACTGAACTGGAAAAAACTGGAAAAATGTTGAACTGAAGTGAACTGAAAAAAACTGAACTGTAGTACTACCGACGAACAAAACACAACCTAAGTGATGATGGTCTAAAATTTAATTGTCTTTTGAACTTGTTATCCCTCTTGAACTAATGGCCCAAAACTAGATAGCTACAAATTTCCTATTTTGAGAGGGTTTAACTCCGATTACTTGTAATGGAAAGATCCAAACTCTTATAGAGTTAAGATAGAATATCTTTAGATTAATACTCTTATGGAGATCAAACATGTCTTTTCTTTTTTTGCTAAATTACATAATTATAAATTAATATCACTTTAGGAAAAATAATAAATTTTACATTCTCTAGTCTATTAAGTTATAGATATTTTAAAGTGCTTTGAATTCTTGCAGTTGAACGATATTTCTAATTAGTTTTATTTTTGTTTAACGATCGATTTTATATATAGTATATAATTTTGGTATTCCCTTAAATCATTTTTAAAATATAGTTTGTAAGATTAGTGTGTTATTTAATTTTGTACCTAAATTAAATCGTGTATTTACGATCATAATTATTGATATTTTTCAAAGTTTCATTGGACACATGTCCTAAATTTGAATGTTGGTAAGAATATTTTTTCCAAGTTGTGTGTCTTTTAGTTTATAATAATTTAAGAAGATAAAATTTTAATGAAACTAAACCTTAACATAATGTGTCTTGTAAACACAAATAGAATAACCATACAAACATTATTTACAATTCAAACGTAAAATTAAATTATTTCTAAATTATGGTAATCTTTCAATATTTTGATGAAATAAGCGGTGAGTAGTATGTGTGATTGAAATTCAAATTGTCTTCCAATCTCATGTTCATATCACCACTCTTTTTCTTATAGAAGAGATTTGTCATACACAAAGTGAATGTATTTGGTCCCTACACTCAAATATATTTACTTTAGAAAGACTGCGTATGTAAAACGTATTGAACTTAAAAAACCAATTGTATTTGTGACAAACATGAATTGACTCGATCGAAATGAACCATTTTTTATTTAAAGAAAAAATGAGAGTAGTACATTCATTGTTTAAAACATTATTTAAAAAATTAAATTTTTGAATTTTCTGAATTTAAATTTCAATAGAATGTTAGTGAAATAAGAAAATTTGATAATAAACTATGATAATAAACCTCGTTGATGAATAGAAACCGAACTTTACATACCATGAAAATGTCAAACCCAAACCAATAGACTGGTTTGCCAAGTCTAGTATATAGTATTATTTCGTAGTTTTCATCCCTGCTTCGAGAGTGGATAAACTTCAAATTTTTCTTAGAGTTTGAAGGGGTATAAAATATATTTGATAATTGGTTTGAACTTTAGATGAATGAATTAAATCAGGCTTTAATTTTTGTGATATATAACCATCTAGAACTTTAGAATATCATGCTTTTTATTTTTTTTTCCTTTCTTTTAAAAAAGTTTCATGACATAGTATACTATAATGTTTGATTCTTAATTTTCTTTTATTTTAAATAAGTCATGTCTTTATTTTCATGATAATATAAATATTGAACTATTAAAACGCCAAAAGGCTAGAGCAATTCTTGTTTTAATATCTATTTGATAATATAGGGCATGTTCTTTTCATCTTCTAAAAACTTATTTTCAGTTATGATAAGTTACGTTCACTTCAGTCAGCTCGTTTGTTAGATCGTAAGAAGTTGTGACACCGAAATACATTTGTAATTTTTGCATTGGTATGTATTATAGACTATAAATCTAGTGTCAAGGCAAATAAACTTAAATGTTTCATATTAACACATTTCATTCTAGTTTAATTTTGTTAATTCAGTTAAATGGGGTGTTAAATACTGCCCTATTTTTCTAGATATCGCCTTGAATAAAATTTATTTTTCCAACTTTACCCTTATTGTTCTATAAACACATTTTCAACATACGCTTGAACCTGCGACTTGCATCTCCCGCCGAGCGTTGAGACCTACAGTACATAGGTCTCAATATTATGGTTCATATTTTACTCAAAATACAGATTAATAATCGCAAAAATATTAAAAAAAAATAGATTTGGTGTGGTTACCAAATTTGAAGTATTCATTGATAATTGATTATTGGAATTGATCATCTACAAGTAGTAAACTATAATTTGGTTGATGATAAAGAGAGAGATGAGAGCTTGAGAGGTCCTTTTTTCATTTTATTTTAGTAGCTAAACCCATAAAAGATAAAATGGTCCATCTACTATCAAAATGCGGCGGTAACTAAAATTTTAGGGCGGCAAATAACAACTCCCCTCAGTTAATCATAAATTGAAAAGAGCATGTGTATAAATGTTAGATTTTCTTTTTCTTTTAAATAAGACATTTATATAATTTTCATGATACATAAATGCTAGACTATGCCACATAACAAGATAAAAGAGATGGCTAAAGCAATTCTTGCTTTAATATGGAGTATATACTATAGATGTTGAATAATAAACTAGGCCAATAATTATCAAATTAACCCTTAAACATTCATTGGTGAAACTAGGGATTTTAGTTGTTCAAAGTTTAATGTTATAGTACAGTTTAGTTTAGTTTAATATTTTTTAATCAAGTTTAATTTTATTTTAATTATTATTTTAACTATCTTTAACTATTTTTAAACCTCAATTCAATACAATAATTTTTTAACCAAGTACAGTTTCTTTTTGATTTCATTATTTAGTATTTTTAAACTTCCCACAAGAAATTCGAGATGCGCGGAAATTTAATTCAAGTTTCTTGGAGACGAATTAAGCAAACACTAAGAAAAATATGGCCCTACAATCTATAAAAATAGCCTCTATGGCTGAAATTAAACATTGTCATATATACTACTGAATGACTTCACGTATACTCCCGTCTGGCACTCTTAGCTTATTCAACGCATTTGTTTCAGATTTAGTGACATGATCACGGAGGAATGAGAAATTAAATAATTTAACCCAAAGACCATAGAGAGGGGTTTACTAGTTACTACAGTACGGAGTATCATGTTGCATGCTCTTAGCTAGCAAATAAACAACCCAAAGATTACAGAGAGGATCAGAGGAGTAGCATATTGTAGTTCATTTTTAGTACCGTTGGGCTGTGGGTTATTGTGTGCTGTGTGATGACACGATCAGACTTGTACATTAACTTTTTTTTAGCGTACTGGAGCGATTCTAGGTCCATGGTCGCTATATGCTATAGTGTTGGGGTCAGGTGAGCATGGTGTATTAAAATAAAAGGAAAAGGCAAAGTTAACTATGGATAAACCCAATGAATAGTGTTTGGTTTGTGTGGCATGTGTTTGTTCGTGTGGGGTTTTGTACGCGCTGTACATCAATTCAGCATTACTTCATACCAATGTTTTGAAAACCGAACCGGGCATCGAGAAATAAAGAGAAAAATAATTATTGGAATTTAAGTTATTAATATAAATGTGAAATAAAATTATGAGAGATATGGTTGAGAGAGGGTTTCTCTCGTGAGGCGGCGAACACCATCACCTCTGCCATACTTCTTGATCATGGCTAAGAGAGGACGACCCAGGAAAAACATCTCATCTTCATCTGCTAGCAAAGAGAAATCGATTACACCAAAAATCGTTACCCCTTCGAATCCCACAAATGATCAAACTCAACAACTGCCTATTATATTTGGGGATTTTATAAATCCTAACCTGAAATTTTGATAACAAGTGAAATTCCTATGGCTCCTCCTATGGCTCCTGATGTGGCTTCTATTGTGACTCCTGCCGTGGCTCCTGCCGTGGATCCTGTTGTGGCTTCTGTTGTGGCTTCTGCTAACTGTGAAGGTACGATTTCTGTTCTAATTCCCTCACAACCACAATCGTGGAAAGATAAGGTTATAAATGGGAAATCATTAGAGAAGACTGCTAGAGGAATAGCTTTGGATTTTGTAAAAAATCTGAATGATGAAGTATCTATTGATTTGGAGGATATTCAAGATGAAATTGATTACTGGCAGAATACCTTAGTGGGTACAGTTATTGGTAGAATTGTCAAAGTGGTTGATATGGTTGAGTTTGTTGAGAAGAATTGGCACCATGTTTGTGCACCTGAAATCCTTTACTTTAAAAAAGGATGGTTTTATTTCGTTTCCAAACTGCTGAAGATAAAGAAAGAATTATTCGAGATGGGTCTTGACAATTTGGGAACAATGCGATGATACTTAAGCCTTGGCACCCTGAAATAAGTATAGAACTTGATTCAGTCACTAATGTCCCAGTTTGGGTTACTCTCCCAAATTTGGACCCTTGCTTCTGGTCTGCGAGATGTTTGAGTAAAATCGCAAGCAAGATAGGTGAGCCTAGGTTTGCGGATAAGTTTACTAGCAACAAATCTAAAATTGCCTTTGCTCGTTTACTTATTCAAATTAATGTGTCTGCACCACTCACAAGAGAGATTACTCTTGTTACACCATCGGGTTGAAAGTTAATACAACCTGTTGAATACGAATGGGTACCATATTTCTGCCATCATTGTTGTAAGCTTGGCCATGAAACTGATAAAAATGCAAATTGAAGATTAGTGAACAAGTTTCAGTGAATGGAGCAACGAGTGATGTTTCTTCTGTTATGGTGGACAAACCTGCAACTGCTACTGAAACTGTTTCAATGAATACAGTAACGAGTGATGTTTCTGTTGATATGGTAGACAAACTTACAACTAGTCCTGCTGAAATTGTTAACACGGTTGTTGACGTTGACAAACCTGCATCACCTATTAAACCTGCAGCTAAGGTGACTAAGGGAGTAAAGACTACTTACAGAGTAGTTACACAGCAACAGCATGAACTTCATAACAAATTTGATACACTGATAAATGCTGCTACTGACCATGGGCTTGCAAGAATAGTTGATGACAAAGTGGAAAATGCTAGTGGTGAAGGAAAGGGCGGTGTTGATCCGCCTTTACTTCCCTGATGAAGATCTTTACTTGGAATGTTAGGGGTCTAAATGACCCCTTCAAGCACAAGGATATTTATCGGTCCTTGTTGCAAAATAAAGTGGATTTAGGTGCATTATTAGAAACCCGTGTTAAAGAAAAAAGCAGTGAAAAAATTCTAAAAAAATTCAAAAAAATTTAAATTTGCAAATAACTATTCTTCTCATTGCAATGGAAGAATTTGGGTCTTTTGAGATGAAAGTTTGATTCAGTTGGATGTTATTATGATTTCTTCTTAACTCATGCATTGTCGAGTATTCAATAGAAGAACAGGGCTTGTTTTTATGATTTCTTTCATTTATGCTCTCAATGATAGTGATGGCAGACAAACTCTCTGGAAGGATATTTGTTCTGTTGCTGCAAATACATCAATACCTTGGCTTTGTACAGGGGATTTCAATGTGACTCTTCACTCATCAGAGAAGCAAAGTAGCTCTCCAGCTATTTTGGAAGATATGCAGGATTTCAATGACTGTGTCCATACATCTCTTCTTTCAGATTTACCTGCTAATGGTGCCTTTTTCACTTGGTGCAACAACCAAGACCCTCCGTATAGAGTTTATTGCAAGCTTGATCGAGTTATGGGTAATCATCATTGGTTCTTGAGTACTCTGAAGGCTAATGTGGAGTTTTTACCAAACGGTATCTCTGATCACTCTCCTTCCTTGATTTCTATTACTGATTATGTAAAGAGTAATCCAAAATCTTTTCGATTTTTGAATTGTTGGGCTGAGGATACTGATTTTCTCTCTATTGTGCATAATGCTTGGATTTCCCTTGTTAGTGGTACTGCTATGTATATTCTTGTGCAGAAATTGAAAGCAGTAAAGTGTGCCCTCAAGAAATTACATCATGATAAGTATTCCAATATAGCAAGTAGAGCCCTGGCTACTTACAAATTATTGGAAGCCTGTCAAAGCAAACTTCAAGTCGATTGTATGAATGAAGCACTCATTGCAGAGGAGAGGGGATTGAAAGAACTATATACACTGCAGAGAAAAGCTGAGCTGAATATTTTATCACAAAAAGCAAAGGCTCACCATTTGAATCTCGCTGATGAGAATTCTTCATATTTGCATGCACTAGTTAAAGAAAAGCAATCGAAACAATATGTGGGGAAGATAAATGATGAATGGAGCCTGCAGAATAGATGTAGAGGAAGCCTTCCTTGACTATTACAAAGATCTTTTGGGCACACATAAAAGCATTGCTGATTTTCACCCAACTTTGTTTGAAGGAAAGAAGATTTCTACTACAACAAAGACTAATCTGGTGGCTCCTATTTCGGCCGATGAAATCAAAAAAGCATTATTCTCCTTTGGTGATTTGAAAAGCCCGGGGCCAGATGGATATAATGCATGCTTCTTCAAAAAAGCTTGGTCTATTATTCATCTAGATTTTGTTGCTGCCATCCAAGAATTCTTCACAAACTCCAAGCTTTTGAGAGAGGTAAATGCAACTACCCTTGTTTTAATTCCAAAGATTGCTCAACCGAATGCTGTAACTGATTTCAGGCCCATAGCTTGCTGCAATCTTATTTACAAAACCATCACAAAAATTTTGTCAAATAGAATGCAAGATAGCATGGCAGAAGTAGTGGGGGTCGAGCAAGCAGCCTTTGTAAAAGGGCGATTACTGTTTGACAATACCATGTTAGCTCACGAACTAGTGAGAAGATATGGAAATAAGCACTTATCACCTAGAGCTCTCCTAAAAATTGATATTAGGAAAGCGTTCGATAATGTTTCTTGGAATTTTTTGGAGAACTGTCTACATCAATTTGGCTTCCCAGTGAGATTTGTGCAGTGGATAGTTGCTCACATTTCTACTCCTAGCTATTCTGTGGTAGTTAATGGGGCTTTGCATGGTTATTTTAAAGGGGCCAAGGGGATTAGTCAGGGTGATCCCCTCTCCCCATACCTCTTTGTTCTATGTATGGAAGCACTGTCACGAATGCTTAGAGGGATAATCAAAGAGAAACTATTTAGTTTTCACCCAAAATGTGCCAAGCTTTCGATGAACCATTTGATTTTTGCTGACAATCTTTTGATATTCACTAGAGGAGATGTTCCTTCGGTGAAGTTTGTGGTAAATGCTTTGCAACTGTTTGAAGAATTTTCTGGTCTTGGTATGAATCCTACCAAATCAGAAATATACTTTGGAGGAGTAAAGAGTGACATAAAACAGCAAATACTTCATGCTGCTGGCTTTATTGAGAGCTTTCTCCCTTTTCGATATTTAGGCTTACCACTATGCTCAAAAAGGATGACTCTGCACTTATTCCAGCCTCTCATTGATAAGCTTAGAAGTAAAGCTTGTCATTGGGCTAATATTTTCCTATCTTATGGCGGTAAGCTTCAATTGTTGAATTCTGTGATCATTGGGATATTAAATTTTTGGGGTTCTAGTTTACTCCTGCCGCAGACAATCATTGATGAGATTGAAAAAATACAACGTTGCATTTTCTGGGGGATAAAACCGGGAGCAAGAAGGATGATTTTTTTCGGTTGGGACAAAATTTGTCTTGCTCGAGATCAAGGGGGACTTGGCATTAAGGAAGTCCTCAGTTGGAACAAGGCTCTTTTGCTTAAGAGTTTTTGGAGAATTCTTAATCAACAAGAATTTATTTGGGTTGACTGGATGCGAAGTTATATGATCAAAGGGACTGATTTATGGACTATTGTTAGGCCAACAAATGGATCGTGGTTATGGAGAAGTCTTCTTGCAGCAAAGGACGAACTTGTGACAAAGGCAGGTTCTCTAAATGCAGCAAAACAACTTCTATCCGATTGGGTGAAAGGTGATAAATTTTCTGTCAAAACAGCATATGCATATCTCAGTGCCTCAACCCTTTTTTTCCAGGAAAGAAACCATTCAATGCACCATTAATCACAATGGAGTAATAAGGTGATTTAACACAAGTCATTATCCAACTAACAAACTTAGCTCGAAATTTTAAGGCTTGCATCATTTCTTCCAAAAAAGACCACTCTACTGAATCGTAAGCTTTCCTAAGGTCAATTTTAATCATACACCTAGGTGATGTAGCTTTCCTAGTGTATTGACTAACTAGGTCTTGACAAACCATTATATTCTATGCTATACTTCTACCAGACACAAAGGCTCCTTGACATTCACTGATTATAGAAGGTAGCACATACTTAAGCCTAACACACATCATCTTGGCTATACATTTATATAATACAGAGCAACAAGATATGGGTCTATATTCAGTAACAGACTTAGGATGGTTACTTTTAGGAATCAAGGAAATGGCTGTAGTATTTATTTGCTTTAAAAGCTTACCATTTTGGAAGAAGTGCAAAACTGCATCAGTGATCTCCTCTCCAACAATTTCCCATGTATCCTTGAAGAACTGAGCACTAAAACCATCAGGACCTGGAGCCTTGTTCCCATCAATTGAAAACATCGCATTCTTCACCTCCATTCTGGTAAATGGCCTACACAGTTGGTCTGCCATTTCTTCTGAAATCACAACTCCCTTTCTCACCAATTCTTTATTAACATGACTCCTCTCATTAGAAGTTGATCCAAGCAGCTTCTGATAATAATTCAAAAAAGCTTGAGAGACAGTTTCTGGAGTATGACATTCTTGATTATCTTCATTTTGGACACTAAAGATATTGTTCATCTGTCTTCTTCTTCTAATTGAACTATAGAAGAAAGTTGTATTTGCATCACCTTCTGCCAACGAGTGAGCCTTACTTTTTTGTTTCAGAAAACTATTCCTTGCTATTGTGACTTGTTTTAACAGCTTAGCAGCCACTATCTCCTTATCAATGAGCTCAGTATCATGAGGATTGACTTGCAATGCTGCTTGATATGAAGCTAGTTCCCACTCAGCTTGTTTAACTGCATTATCTACATTTCCCCATCCTTCCTTGTTAAATTTCTTGAGAACTCCTTTCCACTTTCTCAGTTTCTGTACCACTCTATACATAGGTACACCCACAATTGAGCTTTCCCAACTTTCTTTCACAATTTCATCAAATTTTGGCCATTTCTTCCACATATTATAATATTTAAACGGTTTCTGGCCAAATTGCATATCAGGAAAAAGCTTCACAATAGCAGGGCAGTGATCAAATATAGGAAAGAAATGCACCATCGTGTTAGGAAAATGCAAATACCATTCCATATTGGACATTACTCTATCTATCTTGCTATAGACTCTCTTCCCACTCTTCTGCTTATTATTCCAAGTAAAGAAAGATCCACTAGACTTTAAATCACTCAGTGAACATAAGGTAATACAGTCTCTGAACTTACTTATTTCATTTACAGTGACTCTACTAATTCTCTCATTGAAGTTCAAAACATTGTTGAAATCACCACACACCATCCATGGTGTTTGCATTCCAACACTAAGATCAGTCAAATTTTGCCACAAAGAAATTCTATCCTTGTCATCATTAAAGGCATAAATAAAAGTACAAAAATGCCTATTAGATGGAATATTAACCACCTCACAATGAATCATTTGAGCTGACATACTAATAATTTTTACATGAAAGAAATTTGGCTTCCAAAGAATCCAAATTCTCCCATTAGTATGTAGTTAAGCTCCAATCATCACAAAAACTAATTGACACCTTCTTAATATTACAATTTTTCACACGAGTTTCATAGAGCCCTGTTAATCCAACCTTATTTTGAAACAAAAAATTATTTATATTTCTTTGTTTCTCAAGGTGATTAAGGCCTCTAATATTCCAACTGCAGATATTATTCATGATGACTTACCTGTTGCGAAGCAACAGATATAGTTTGATCATTTGCAGGTTCATTTATCTCCCCTTCATTCTGGACTGATATAGTCTGGACTGATATTCTTAGTTGGATTAATTCTAGATTGAGATGTCAATCTTTGCAGCATATGAGAAAATGGCTTAGGAGCTGTAATCGTGGTAAGCAATGGCAGAAAGTCCTTACAAGGCTTGCATTCACCTGCACCTGCTATTCCATATGGGAAGAAAGAAATTTTCGTATTTTCAGGCAACAGAGAAGGAATTCTGACCACTTATGTAGAGTTATTGAGGGGTTGATTAGATGCAGGATGAATTTTAGATACGAAAATTCCCCCTTTTGACAAAGAATTGATAGTGTTCTAGCAATGTAAACATTTATCCTTTTCTCTCTGTTTTCTTTTGACTAGAAAGTGTGTTTCTAGGGGTTTTACCATGGGTTTTATGGTTGTAATGGATATTGTTCCCTCGGGGGTAGCGCATTGCTGTCCTTTTGGTGAATGGTAATTTTTATGTAATAAAAATTTAACCATTTTCCAAAAAAAAAAAACATTTAAGGATAAATATTTTTTAAAAAATAAATTAGAGTGAACATTTTAAAATTTTAGGTATAAAAATTATCACACTTTTGTACCAAATCTATGTAACTATGGTATCGAAATATGTTAATCTTATATGTAAGTATGCATCCAAAATTGAAAACCTTATATTAGACAAAATACACATCATTATCAGATTTACGATATGGACCCTCAATAATACATATCAGAATATTCATGAATAATTATCAAAATACATAAATAGAAAAATCAGATTTAGTGATAAACATTTCAAATTTAAGGTATCAAAAATGTCACACTTTTGTATCAGATCCATGTAACTCGGGTATCAAAACATGTAAATATGTAAGTATGTATCAAAAATTGTACACTTCAACATTAGATAAAGTACACATCTTTATCAGATTTACAATATGGACCCTCAATTAATATATATCAGAATATTTATGAATACTAATCAGAACACTTAAATAGAGAAATCAGATTAACTGATAAACATTTAAAAAATTAGGTATCAAAAATTGCCACACTTTTGTATCAGATCCGTGTAACTCTAGTATCAAAACATTTCAATATGTAAGTATGTATCAAAAATTGAACACTTCAATATCAGACAAAGTACACATCTTTATCGGATTTACAATATGGACCCTCAATTAATTAATATGTATCAGAATATTTATAAATATTAATCAGAACACTTACATAGAGAAATAAGATTTAACGATAAAAAATTTAAAAAATTAGGTATAAAAAATTTTCACACTTTTGTATCAGATCCATGTAACTCTAATATCGAAACATTACAATATGTAAGTATGACAAAATACACATATTTATTAGATTTACAATATGGACCCTCTGTTAATATATATTAGAATATTTATGAATATTAATCAGAACACTTAAATAGAAAAATCAGATTTAAGGATAGATAACAATTTTAAAATTTTAAGTATCAAAAATTGTCACACTATTGTATTAGATCCATATAACTTTGGTGTTGAATCATGTTTATATGTAAGTATGTAATACCGAAAAAATACACATATCCATCAAATTTAGAATATGGACCCTTAATTAATTTATATCAGATATTTATGAATATAGTTCTTTAGTTCTAATAGGTGTTATTTATATTTTTGATACTAGAATATGCCACTTTTTGTAAACTTCTACCTCATATTCTGATACATAGTTCGTCAGTTCTGATAGGTCTTATTTCCAAATTATGATACAGGAATATGTCACTGTTTTTATTCACTCACTTATACCTTATATTCTGACAAATGACCGCTTCAATTTTGATATTTTCATTTAGTATTTTGATAACGAAATATGTAACTATTTCTTTTTTAACTTATACCCTATATTACTCTATTGTCCTCCTTCGACGATAAATTAGTGTATCTTAAAAAATTAAATGCATATTCCCATGGTTTTAATCACAATAAGACCTATTAAGCAAAAGCATTCAGACACCTAACCATCAAGTACACCTTTGACCTTGGATAACCAATAATCCAAATCCATATGAGCTTATGATCAAACCCAACTTTTGTTATAATAAGTAAAATCACAATGATTTCGTTTTTAAGAAAAACATTCAAAATATAAAAACAAATGAATTTTCCCTTAGGATCAACACATCAAATTGGGGAGTTATCAAATATCATAGATTCTATATGTCAAAGATAGGAAGCGCGAACTTTATACAAAGATGTAGGTAGTTGTTTAGCCTCGGTGAAAGGATGTATTTGTCTCCTTTATACAAAGATAATTATAAAATAACAAAGAAAAATATATAAAAATAACTTGTGGAGTAAGGGATGTTTTATTTTGAAGTTATGTGTCAAATATGTGTTTGTTATGAAAAATTTCAAAGATAGGAGTAGAGGACGTCTTTTTATCTTTTCACGTGCGTAAGTCCCATCTTTAATTTTCTCTTTTCTTTTGACTGAAATACCTCATTTCGTCAAAATAAAAGACAGGAGCAAGGTAGAAAGACATCCGCTAGTCATGTCTTCTCTATATATATGTCTTGTCTTTCTCCCAAAGCACTTCTAAAGTTTCCACATGAAATTGTAAATTCGAATGTCGCAGTGATATTACACACCATGAAATAGAAGGGAAATGTGAATTGAATGGTTATCCGAAGGGATTGTTTTAGTTTGCAACGGTATATATACACCATATGAAACCTTAATACCTCATATCAACATTATTTGAAAATTCTACTTCATACCCCTACAAATGAAGAGATAAAAACAACTCATTAAAAATGTGAATCAACATTATTTAATAAAACAAAGCATAATATAAAATCGTGAAGAAAATAAATATTAAAAGAGTATTGAATTGACATTCTATTAGACAAAATTTTAAGAAAAGGGGAGGATAATATGACAATGGTTATATTTGTATAATTGAAAACTTTCCCTTTTCATGTCCGAGCAACTTTTCGGTAGATATCAAAATTTATTAATTTTTTTAATCAAAATAAAAAAAAGTCAATAACTAGCCTTTTCATATCAAAATTAAACACTCTTTTATCAAATTATAACATTTTAATATCAAAATGCTTTTGCAATTCGAATTTGTAATCAAAAATATAAAAAGTCAGTATCAAAATGTTAAGACTTTTAATATATGAACAACTAGCCTTTTAATATCAAAATGATATGCCTTTTTATCAAAATATAAAAAGGCAATATCAAACTGCTTTCCTCATTAAAAATTCTTTGCCACGTCCTATTTGTATCAAAATAAAAAAAAAAGACATATGATCAAAGTAGAAAGGTCGAACATCAAAACATTAGCATAATTTCATGTATGTACGAGCAATAACTTTCCGTTAGATATCAAAATTATTTGATGTTTTTTCAAAATAACAAAAGTTAATATCAAAATCCTTTAGGAACCGGGCCATATGTATGTACGAGCAATAACTTTCCGTTAGATATCAAAATTATTGATGTTTTTTCAAAATAACAAAAGTTAATATCAAAATCCTTTAGGAACCGGGCCATGTCCCTTTTACTAACAAAATAATAAGTCATATTGTCAAACACAAAGGGCAAATATCGAAATAAAACGTAATTACTTCTCCCATTGTCTGTAAATAATACTCCATTTTATCATAATAACAAATCAAAAAGGATGGATACAAACTTGCATGGCACGCATTAACTTAAGCTAGTAACCACTTACTAGCACTCCATCACACACCTTCAAACAAACAACATAGCTCATAAATGAGTTTATCTAAATTGCATACTTGCTATGGATGTTATTCATCCCAATACCATTTCGATTAAACATGCTATGGTTTGTTCACCTTAATTGTTAATTTCAATTAAGTTCATATTTTTGTAGTTAATTTTTTTTTTATCAAGCTCAGTTTAGTTAAGTTCAACTTGTTAATTATGTTAGTAAACAAAATTAAAGAAAGAGAATGTTAACTTTTAAACTATGTACCATTATTTCTTATATCTCTATTTAACTGTTATGGTAAACATATATAAATATTATCATATATATACATATGGGGTTCCATATTATAATAAACGTACTTCTTTGTTCTGATATTTAAGTGTTCGACTTGTTATACATACTTACATATAAACATGTTTCAATATAAGTTTATATGGATCTGATATAAATGTGTGACAATTTTTGATACGTAAACTTTAAATACTGTACCATAAAAACTGATTTCTCTACTGAAGTGTTCTGATGAATATAAATGAATATTCGGATATATATTAATTGAAGGTTCATATTTCAAATCTGATAAAGATGTTTATTATGTCTGATATTGAAGAATTTGTGTATCGATACATACCTATATATTAACTTGTTTCGATACAAACGATATATGGATCTGATACAAAAGTGTGACAATTTTGGATACTTAAAATTTTAATATGTTTAATTACCACTAAATCTTGTATCTCTATTTAAGTGTTCTGATGAATATTCATAAATATTCTAATAAATATTAATTGAGGTACATATTCCAAATCTGATAAAGATTATAGTTAAGTTCAACTCGTAACAATTATATGCCGATCATTTCCTTAAATGTTTTGGTATATTTTCGTTGTCAGTTAATTCCAGTTCCACTAAGTTCAGTTCTTCCTAGTTAAGTTCATTTAAGCTCACTCTTTTTTGTAGAAATATGTAAAGGGCCCATTTTTCTCTAGCTAAAGTTTAGTCCACTTCTGTTCAATCCAACTCGTTTCTTTTGATACTAAGAAGTTGTGACAACGATATCAATTTTTAATTTTTTATTTGAAATTAGAAAGATCTCACTATATAGTTTCAATGTGAAAAAAATTAAACAAAATTTTCAGTTCAACACATTTCAGTTTAGTTTAGTTTAATTGGGTTTTTTTAATCTTCAGTTTATTTTAATATAACCTGAAAAGAAGTGGCCCCTAATCTTAATAATATACAATCCACGTGAACTTTGATATCAAAATTAAAACACATACTCCGAAATAGGACGGGACAAAATCAAAATGTCAGAATAATAACATATTCGGGGCACGTCCTATTTATTGGACCCTTTTTTTTTTAATCTTGTTTAAATTAGGGAATTATCAAATAAAAACATATGAATTTTCCATAGGGACAATAAATAAATTAGGGAATTATCAAATGTTCTATATAAAACACAATTGCAATTAGAAAGACGTCGAACATTTAAATATCAGAAAAACTAGAATCTTTATCACATTTAAAATATGGACACTCAATTGATATATATCAGAATATTTATAAGAACACTTAAATAGAGAAATCAAATTTAGTTGTAATTTTTTTTAATGTAAGTATGTATCAAAAGTCGAACACTTTATTCTCAAACCAAAGAAACATGCTTATCAGATTTAGAATATGGACCCTCATATAGTCATATGTTTATTTATCAGAATATTCATGTATATTTATCAGAACACTTAGATGCAGCATAAATCAGAATTATAGGGTTATGATAAGCGATTGAGGCTCTATTTTGTTCAACTTATTCGTTGCAATTCAATTAAGTTCATTTTTTCCCAGTTTAGTTCAGTTAAGTTCAGTTTGTTTAAGTTAAGTTTTGTTAAGTTCTATTTTTCGAATTTAGTTTAGTTATTTGAGTTAATTTATTAGTTATATTTACACTATACTTCATTCCAGTTCAGTTCAGTTCAGTTCTTGCCAGTTAACTTCAGTTAAGGCTCTTTTGGTTCAACTTATTTGTTGCACAATTTAGTTAAGTTCAGTTTTTTCCAGTTAGATTCAGTTCAGTTCAGTTTGTTCCATTTAAGTTCAGTTTTTTCCAGTTAATTGTGTAGCTATATTTACACTATAATTCATTCCAATTCAGTTAAGTTTAGTTTTTTCTAGTTAAGTTCAGTTTTTTCAATTAAGTTCATTTTCTTCCAGTTAAATTCAGTACAGTTAAACTATCAACCAGATGGACAAAATAGACCATGCGTGTCAAAATAATTAAGCATAAAGTTTAGATTTTCCAGCTCGGTTTTGTTCAATTTAGTTCAATTCAGTTAAGCTATAAAGAACATGCCCCACTATCTATCATAATTTCATTTTACATGTGTATTAATAACTTAAAATGTAATCAATTTTCAATTTATATAAATAAGGTATATGAAAATGGGTGTCTATGGATAGAGAATAGAAAGATATGAATTTTAGTAATTTATGTATTTTTATAAATTCTTTTTTTGGTAGAAAAACTCATTTATGTAATTTATGTGTATAGGAGTTCACCAATTTTGTCGATCATAGAGATGAAACTAGCTAGATAGTATAGTAGTCACAACATGGAAGTCAGCTGATGTAATCGGATATTACTCTCGAGGGGGAGTTTTCATGCTCTCCTTGGAGATGGTTTTAATGCAATTTTTAACCATTTTCCGAAAAAAAAAACTCATTTTAAAATATGAAATAACACGAAATTAAAAAAAAGAAGAAGAGAGGGGCGCCAAGTGGCGTCCTCTTAATGGCTGAAGCCAAGCTTGCTTGCTAGTTAGACGCGCGTGCTTTTGTTGCTTAATTTCTCACACACTTACAAAGCCCCACCCAACCATGGTTAAGAATTAGTTTATTACCTTTATTGTCCCATAGCACTATACCATATAACGATTATTTATTTAGAATTGCTCTACGTACTGCTGTACTCGTACTGTAACTGGAGGTTGTGACAGAGACGTGGCAGTAGGGAGAATAATACAACAATGCTACGTTGTGACTCAGCCGTTGTTAGATATATTCTCGTTACTCATTTAAGGGATGTTGATTACAACTTCAGTTTGGTTCAATACAATTTTTGTAGTTCACCTCGTAGCTCCGAAAATAATATTGTTTGATCCGGTTTGATTTATAGTTATTAGTACACCATGTATTTTCAAAATAATTGATAATTGATTGACTGTCATGATAATTAATAAAAAGTTCAGTAGTTCAGTTCAGCTCTAAAGAGTATGCCCTTATTTCTTTTGTCCCAAAATGTTCTTGATACTTATTATTTGCACAAAGATTTTAATTATTCGAGTTGTATGATTGAGATTTCTTAATGAAACTTTTTGAGACAAAATGGAGTAACTTTAGCCAAAAAAATTGTATGCCTAGTTTCTTACGCTATGTGAATCAGGACAAACATTTCGTTTCATGTGATTGTATTTTTTTTGTAAGGTAAGAAATAAGAGAAGGAATAGGAGTGTCTTAACATGTGATTGTATTATGAATCTCATTCATACATGCAAATTTGTGAGTTTAAATTTTCTTTTCCTTTTTTTTATATTTTTTGATTTGTTTTCATTTTGTAATGAAAATTATTGTGTTTTATTTCGTTAGAAAATTAAATTATATTGTAATCACTTGAAAACAAATTAAATGACTTGTGAACTAATATACAACAAAATAGAATTATTAAAAATTGTTCATTACAAAATTTTACTAAATGAAACTTAAAAAATTGACTAAACTTTGCATTAAAAAAAAGTAGAAAAAAACAAGTGAACTAGATCCCAAATTTGCTGTTTGGCAACTTTAGCATGGTTGACAAGTATGACAACTATAATTCTTCTGTACACTTCTGTTTAAATTTACACCCTGTGTATTTGTCAAGTTGTAATACTTTTAGTTAGTATTGAAAAATATATAGTCCTTGTCACAAAAAACAAGGAGCATAAGGGTTTTGACAAGGACAATTGTCAACCTTTAGATTTGTCCTAGATTTAAGGAGGACCATTGATTGACTTATATTTATGAATTTAATTTATCTTTTTTTAATTCCGAAAAAAATACAAAAAAGAAACGAAAAAAATTTTTTTTTTTTTTGAAAATTATTATTTTTAATATAT